>JAUMHO010008895.1:0-11956 GCA_032360965.1 Ulva armoricana | reverse complement strand
AACAGGCTGCCCCCATACTATCACAAGCTCCTTGATGCCTATGAGGCAGTTGTTCAAAGTACTTTTGATCCCTGAGTGAATTGTACCTGATATATGAACTGTAACATGTATATACAGCTGTCTTGATCAGGAGCTCTGATATCTCTTCGCTCCTCTCCATAGGGGGGAGGTGTTGTAAGAGCATGATCTAGGCAGCTGAGCGGATGCATATATACCGTTTACAATGAAATATATATATGCACGCAAAATGAACTACCATGTGTCGTAATAGGGCGACAGTGCCGGGCATGCATGCATGGCCGCGGTGCTGCTAGCCACTACTGTATGCATGAAGGATCACTGCAGATCCGCGTAAGGCATTACGCCGTGATTGAGTGATTATCCATGATTGATCGTATCTGTGGCATAAGGCCAAGGCCATATAAGCTATGAGCCTCTAACTGTAATTTACTCTTTCGTCAACTAAGTCTCACATGATCTGTCTGACTGCGTGCACAACCTTGCCTCCACCCTAAAGCAAGGTATGCTACGCTGTCTCCCTGCGTGTATGTTATCTGACCAGATGCCTGCGGGCAGAACCCGCCTATGAGTTACAACAAGGAGATCCGGGGAGATCTCAGTAATTGATCCGGTATGATCGTAGGCATGATTGACCGTAGTGTGTAGTGATATAAGCTGAGGTCGATATGCTGTAATCACTCTTTCTGACTAAGATCTGTATTCCACCTAAGTCTAATACCCGTACGTGGCAGAAGTATACCGACCGACCCAGTCAGGTGTGACCGTACGGTATCCCTGCCTGTCCGATTTGTCCACGTCCGGTCTGGCCTATGGGCCACGATCCTGGATTACAACAGGCAGCAGCACGGTTGTCCAAGAAAAGCGTGCAGCAAGGCGACCATGTGGCGTCTGCCAGATCCTGCAACCACCAAATATGGCGACCGCTAAATCTCCATAGAAGAAGGGCAGACACACATCTAAGCTCAAGTGTGTCAAAACAGATCGCCAGCAGGGCAGACACCCATCTTAGCATACTCAAGGCACAGAGGACACACGGGGCACAGAGGCTCCACCGCCAAGGCGAGGCAAGAGACATCGCATACCGAAAGTGTATGAACAAAATCGGTACCAGCGGTTGTGTACGCTCAGTCTGGCTCCCCTACCCCTCCAGTCGGGTCCGAAAGTGGACCCTTGGCTTGTCTCAGGTGGACAAAGTACTAGAGTTGCTGTGTGTGCAGCACATGCGGTGCTATTCTAAACCATGTCCAGCAAACTTTCCACGACACTCTGGTCACGATTTCATGTTCACTGTGTCATACTATTGCTTGCATTTGAAGAGCAGCAACATCAAAACACAGCTTCCGCCAGAGAGGCGTTGTCCTGTCCGCGGCCAGATGCGAGACTATGGGACCATGACGGTCAAGCACGATGAATGAAACATCTTCTTACCAGGTACGGCCCCTGTGTAGCGTGGCTCGGCGCGCGCAGATGCTCACGTGGGCTAGGCCTGGAGTTAGAGTGAGTGCTCATTCCACACAACGGCAGTCGAGCAGGGATGTCTACGCTCGCGGCTGCGCCGAAATATGATAGCATGTAATATGTAACGCACTCGGTTAGCAAATCTAGGCGTGAACTGCCTCTGGCGTTCAACGCCAGCCAGTGCTTTCAGCGCAAGGTCAGCGCAACTCCGCAAAGACTCACCTTACCCGCCCGCGATGCATAGTTACAAATATATACAGTCCATAATGCTTTCAGCCACCTCGGATGGCTGCGATATGCTATGCGGGGGCAGCGCCTGGCATCACCCATGCTGGAAGGGTCTGGCGCTGCGTCTACAAAGAGCCAACCCACCAGCCATGTTGACAGAGACCAGTGCAAATCACTTCATAGATCACACGACCACGGCCAAACAGCGCTTGCATGTATGAGGCAGCGCCAGACGAAACCCGAAATGAAACGTCTGGCGCTGCCCTCAAAGAGCACGCAGTACACTTCAAACAAGCGCATCCCACTCGTCAAATCTTGTATTAAACAGCGCCCAAGAGGGCTAAGTGTGCGGTGGCTCGGGGGAGCAGCGCCAAAAACCACGGAAAAGGTATACCCCAGGCGCGTCTACTCCCATGTTGATACACCACCGCCATTTTGAGGCAAGCTTACGAAAAGGTCACCATGTCACCTGAGCGGAGGAGTGAAGGGCAAGGAACAGGAGTGCCCCACAGTGCGTTCCAGACTGTTCAGCTATTCTCTGCACGAATTGACAGCTGAGGGTCGTTTTCATGTATTGGGAGACACGTGGCTTACCGAATGTGTGTCGTATCAACTCCTGACCAAATCCGTCGCTTCCTTAGCATGCGTGGTGTATTTTCCTATACGACGCGTCAGCTATATTCGGGTAGATAGATAAACCAATGATGGGTGGCCTGTTGCTGGTGTCGTCAAAGGCTTGCGCGTTTGGGTGCTGTGCGCAGCAAACCAAATCATTAATTTCTTTGAGATCGCAGCTCAGCATGGAGACACTGACGCCTTACTTCGTGATGCACACATAGTCCGCATGTGTTAGTTTCAGTGCCAGTAGAACGCTCAACGCTCGTGTTCTGTCTTTATCGCGTGGTCGCTACTTCCGGTCGCCAGTTTGGAGAGTCAGCGACAGGACGCCAAGATCTATCTGCACAACAGAAGCTATGAAACCACTGATGGCAGAGGTGGCTGATTATGGCCGCTTCATCTGGCCACGATCACGACCAGCTGCGCACAGAGCGTCACGGATGAGGTGCGCAATTCATGCTCGTAATATTTTTTCACTTTCTCTTCACAGTCGTACCAGCGAGTATGTAGCTTTACTATGCAGTGCCGCAAATTGCGGTTGGCATGTGAAATGTAGGAGAGTGAAGATGACAGCGGTGTCATGGGAGGGGCCACCGAGGGACTATATCTTGGCGCGACGATGTAAGCCGCTCACGAAAGATCATGTACTTCCCAAGTACCCAGATCTGATGCAACTGGTCGACAAGGGTGATCTAATCGTGTATATTCGCCCAGGGAACTACAGAGAACGGCGTACGGATGGGTTTAAGTGAGCCACGTTTAGTGCATTTGTGTTGAGAATCTATCTAGCTCTAGCTTGAAGGCCTCGCAACGTTACGATTACAAATTTGCAGAGAGCCAGAAGAAATTTTTATCATTGGTACATCACATGTGTCACAGCAGTCTGCAGATGATGTAGCTCTGGCCATAGACACCATCAAACCAGATGCTGTAGTGGTGGAACTGTGTAAGGGCCGATCAGCCAGATTATTTCAAGACCAGCTTCAGGGAGACAAGGCTGACAAGGCTGCAGGACCTGTCTCCATGACAGGTGTGAGCAATCCACACTTTGTGCTAGCCCACCTGTGCTGTATGCTCTCAGAATGGAAGACACTGCAGGCACAAATCTCATGCAGTCTTTTCTACGATCTGTATCTCTCGGCGGCACTCAAGCTCTGATTGTTCAGCTGATGCTGGCGTACACCCTGAAGCAAATGCTTCCAAAAGGTCAGATCATTCAACCAGGAGCTGAGTTTGTGTCTGCCAGGCAGGTATGTGCACCCCTGTATGTCGTAACACAACTCATCCATTGGCCAAAGTTGCGTCAATCTTACTTTGACCCCGACTGTGTGGTCCAAGTTGCGGGTCAAACACAGTTCTGCAGACAGCATCACATGTGATGCCTTGTTTCTATGTTCTAGCTCCTAATTACTGCACAGGATGTGGCCAATGGTAAAAGTTGCCGATATCTGCAGGCTGCAGAACGGGCTGGAGCTCAAGTGGTTCTTGGTGACAGACCAATCGAAATCACTGTATCCCGGTGTTGGGAAGCGTTGGGTTGGAAGCGGCGGTGGGACCTGGCGAAGGCTTGCCTCGGTGTTGTCACCATGCCGAAGGATCAACGAATAGATGCTGCTACCCTCGCAGCATCTGTAGAAAAGTTGAAGAACGACAACTACGTAGATAAGGCAATGGACCAGCTGCTTGAGATGGGTCCAGAATTGATCACCCCACTCGTTCATGAAAGGGACCTTTACCTGAGCTGGAGCTTAAAGAGGTCGAAGGCGGTAAATGGAGCAACCCGTGTTGTGGGTGTTGTTGGGAAGGGGCACTTGAAAGGGATCATGTGGGCCATGGAGAATGACCCACACGGAAGGATACGATTTAGTGACCTGGTGGGTGGTCGTAACACCAAAGCATACAAGCAACAGCAACGTACGAAGTTGATGAGGGACATTGCACGTGACACGGTTTTATTCGGCGCTTTGGCGTGGGGTCTGCATGGTATAGGCTTTTTTTGAGCAGGGCTTCGTGTTCTGACAGGGAGTTCTCTGACTAGTTGTGATTCAAGGTGTCACATGGTATAGCTGGCAAGAATGCAGGTTGACCCTTATCAGTGCTGCTTCGATGGTAAGGCCGTGTTCAGTGGAGCGAACCCACCCCCCCCCCCTTCATGCATGAAATTGAAAAAACTTTCATGTGCTTAATGAAAAAACATGTTTTATGAAGGACTGCGAAGTCCGTTCTGTTTAGGTAGTGTTTGGGACGCCGACACGTTCGCGGCGTCGTTCGTTCGCCCTGGGGGGGGTCTGAACCCCCTGAACGGCCCGCGGCGAACGAACCAACACACACTCCAGAGAGGCACACATGTCACGCCGTCACACGAACTACTACTAGCCACGAGATATAATGTTACAATTGTGCTCATTGAAGTGCGGTTGGTGCCTGTGATCGACTTCATTTCGGCCATGTTGCTAGACCCGGGACGATGGGCAAGCCAAAACTCAGCGAGAATTCACGGAAGCTCGCATGTGAGCAAGAAGGCCTTATATTTGATACATTTCTTGAAATACCGCCGGTAGCTGTCCGCGACGGGGTCATGCAAGACTGCAAGGATGCACGCCTCGACAATGTTGTGTGGCCTCGTCTGCGCTGCTTCCTCCGAGGAAGCACTAATCGGACAACACTACAAACGAATCACAACTACTAATAAAAACGTTGTGGGACTGTTTTGACTAGTTTCGTGAAAACATTTTGGAAATGGCACGTTCGCGTTAACATGCACTGACCACGAACGCAGCAAAAAGGGGTTCGTTCGGGGGGGGTGCGTTCGCTCCACTGAACACGGCCTAACAAGGTTGCTATTGCGCGCTTTGCCGCGTTCCAGATTTCAAGTTTCTCGAAATACCCATTCTGGACTAAAGTTCGTTTTTGGAAGAATCGCACTCATCAGACGCTCCGATTGTGTATACCACTTCCAGTACAATGAATAAGCTTTCACAAGCCAGTACCATAAACGATGCAAAGGCGTTGAGAGAACTCAGTGCAGCGGCGTGCAAAGGGAATAGCTGGGTGATCGGAAATTCCATGTCGCACATGGCACAGATTTCGACTAGTTTCGAGCCAGCGGTGTACCCGGGTGGGACGTATGCGGAGAATGAATGATTGGGTGGTCTGATTCGAGACCCGTACGCTGTTGCGTGATGCACCTGTGCCTCTCTTCGATGTAACCATAAACTGTGCAAAATCCGATGTCCGACATGGTATCCCGACTCATCCGTGTTGTCGCTCATGGGATGATATGATGCCTCGACACTCACTGAGCCAGCTTGCATTTGTCCAGTAGGATACCAGCAAGAGCATCGATCATGCATGTAGCAGTTTGGCGTGCGGTCAGAGCTCTTGACTTGCTGTAGCAGTTTTCGCTAGACGCGCTAGGTGGTGCGTTTTAAATAGTAATGCAGTTGACGTAGAGGTGTAAAGATACCTTGTTTTCCGGAGGCCTCACTAGCGCTTGGCAGCTGGCTGGAGAAACGCAGGAATTGCCTGTACCAGCCAACCCCACGTACAGCAGCAAGCGGAGGATGGAGCATACTCAGCAGGTTTCATTCCTCCTGCTGCAATGTTTGTGTTTGGTCGTCGCAATTTCACGATTGATTCAATCGCTTGGCGACATCCGGAACATCCGAACATATCAGCAGGAACACATGCAGATCAAAAACCACCTGGCAACGAAAGAGTTTTCAAGCTTTCGTAAGGTGAGGAGTTTCTGTTCCTGAATCACTCCATTTGGTGTACCGCTGTAATTTGTCGATTTAGGGGGTTATGTCCCATCTGCACTAATTCTTTCACCATGACCTCGGCTGTAGCCTGGAATTCTTGAACAAGACAAAAGTATAAAAGAACACCGAGATGCACTTCAGAAGCTGTCTAACGGCAGACCACTGGCATACGCAGCGACCTTGAGGTGTGTCAAGTGTGAAGGATCGAGGGCGCCACCACAAGCCCCACCTGTTACAAGAAAGCCACCGGTGCGTGCCAGGAGAAGGATCATGCTAAACAGCATACCAATTCGTTCTTACACTTCCGGCTTTGACCAAACACTGCTTGATCTGCTGTGTAGGGATACATTCGCAACCAACTTGGAGGATACTTTACATCATAATGAATCTACTTCAATTGTGCCAGGGCTGCACAGTGCAGCGCAGTATTCTATACCAGGGAAGAGAAGCAAATGAGCACAACAATGTTTTCATGCGTCCGAGCTGACAGGTCTTGGAGACGCGCTGTTGACGTTAAAAGCTATCATCCATTGCGTCCTGTGAGTTGTAACATGACACTGGTACATGCATCAGCGGTTCAGCGGACCCTCGTTCTGTCATATGCCAAGCATCCATGATCTTACGCTGCCTTTTCTATTGGGATGCTTGCAGGTCCGATGTACATGCGACTCATTCAAAGGATGTCTCGGGACAACACTGCAACCGTATGTATATCATGCTGTGATTTTCAAAATTCTGTCATGCATCAAATATCATCTTACAGGCATGCGTAAGTTAGAAATTTAGTCGTGTAAAGATGGCATGTGTCGCAAAGTGCCTGTTGGGCAAATGGGAGTTGTATGCCGGCACGAATTGCATTGAGAACAGCTTGGGGAGTAATGTGCATGGAAATATCTAATATCCAGGGTATCGAACAATCAAAACAAAACTAAAGGGAGGTATCTAGTCCAACATGATGCACCTCAAAAGCATTTGCGTTCTGAGATGGCTCCCATTGCGTTTGATCCAATTTGTTGGGACGGCTACCTTGTCAACAGCCTTGCGCATGCAGATATTCAATCTTTGGTGAGTTCAAGTTGCAATTCTCTGGCTCTGAATCCAATACCGCATGATGCCGCAGCTGCACACGCAGTCGGTGTTGTAGAGTGTCCGCGTTAGATCCGGTACATTATTGCAGTGCAGTTTCTATACGCCTGTGTACATACTAGAATATCAAAGACAATCGTCCCAGCTTGTTCAGATGCAGCCATACAGATTGTAGGATATATTCTTGGAACGCTCTAAAAGGTATGCCCAGCTTCAGTTCCGGTTGATCAGTTCAGAAGATGCTGGCACTGCAGAACTTGGTACATGACAATGAATTAATTGTACAACATGACAATGAATTAACTATAGTACATGACAATGAATTTTTTGGTACAGAGTGAAGTCAACGCTGTTGTGTGCGACAACGGGGCATCGAGTGTGACACTAATGCAAACAATGAAAATTTGGTGGATATGATCAAGCATATACCTGTTTCCTCGCGTCTCTACTCTGACGATGTTGGCCACCTGTTCCTGCGCCTCTGTTGTAATATACATCCCTTGCTGCGAACCACTTACCAATCCTGGCCTGGCCAGAGCAGCAATCGCATTTTTCTGGGGCGTTTCAGCAATTGTTGAATCTAATGTACTTGTCCAGGCCCCCCCGATGTGTTCAAGCACCCCAAATAGCACATGCATGGACATCAGATGGCGACAAGTGTTTGGCGGAGTTCCGGTCATTTGACCTGTTCAAGCCACAGCTGTCGAGTCACAGGCCTATGCGGCCGCTTGAGACATGGTGTCGGAGACGCGTAAGATTTTGTTTCATTATCGCAGCTACATGATTTTGTACGTCTGTGAATGAATGATAGTACACACCAAGTCCCGGAAACGATCCCCTCGGATCGATCTAGATTGGAACGTATCACTTTGAGAGCGATCAGACTCCACACAACACGGTATCGGTAGTCTTTATTGTCTCCTTTGTAAATTGCGTTCTTTGAAGGCGTCCCCCCTGCAGTGGACCTGTGGTCTGTACTCGACGCATTGTTTATCAGCTTCTCTAACCTACACCATGCCAGGAATAGGCTCTGACAAAGATGGCGCTTCTGAGACAGGCCTTATGCCTGAAATGCCGCCAAACTGCACGGGAGGAATCCTGTTGGCAGACCAGCCGTCATACTGCACATCGCCACCAATAGAAGTTGTCATTTTCGGATGGGGAGTGACTGAGGATGGACAATTGGGACTAGATACAGCTGATGACGTCCCTCGTCCTAGTGTTGTTGAGAGCTTGCTGGGCACATCTTTTAGCGGTTTCAGTTTCAACCGCAAGCCATTAGTCGCCGGAAGCAGACACACTCTGGCTGTGACAGACGAAGGGCGGGTGCTCAGCTGGGGCTGGAATGACCGGGGTACCCTTGGACTCGGTCATAGGTGCTTCCGCTGTTCCTGAGCTGGCACGACAGTGCGATCTGTGTGACAGTGATCAACTTGACACCGAAAAACACTGCAGTTATTGAACGTGAGTGTGCAAATAACTTTACTCTGCGCTTTCAACACGAAAGCAGTGCTGTCCAGTGCATGTCTAAATCTGGGCACACATTCATCTGAATTTTGTTTTAGTTGGAACATGGGCTGTCGGGCACAAGGTATACCCCGACACACCTGAGGCACCAGGCGGTTAAGCCAGGACAGCATGCTCCATGTGCGCATGTTAAGCAAAGTACTGATATGTTCATTGTCCCAAGACCAAAAGCAGAGACTACACAGACATAGCGGCTACTTGTTGCTGCCGTGGCGAAGGGCTTGACGATTTAAACCTTTTTCTGTTGCATTGCAGGCACACCACAAGTAAGCCTGCTATCATCCATGCTTTGGAGCATGAGCACATCGTGCAGGTGGCGGCTGGCGGATGGCACTGCCTGGCTGTGTCCAAGTCAGGTGCAATCTATGCTTGGGGAGGAAATGAATATTTCCAGTGTGGAGTCGATGCAGGTGTGTGTGGCTGTTGTGCCACAAAGTTTTCTGCGCTCATACCACTTTGTAGCCTGTTTGGTAGAACCAAGGTGGCCTGCCCCGCAAGAAACATTACCAGTGGTCACATACTTACTACTATGCATGTGATGAGTAGGAAAGAGAGATCTGTGCATTCCAAAGCCGACAGTGCCTTTCCTACGTGCTGCTATGGTCTCATGTGGTGGGATGCATTCAGTCGCCCTTACCGATACTGGTGAAGTGTGGCAGTGGGGAGAACCGTGGGGTGACTTTTCAACAGACGTCAACAGATCACCCCGAAAGCTAGTTGCGAGCGGTATCGTTAGCATCACATCCGGTGCTTTTCATAATCTTGCCTTAAACTCCTCGAATCGTGTCCTGGCATGGGGCACCAACGACTTTGGTCAGCTGGGGACAGGCGACACAACATATGCCACAGAGCCGTCGCTGACGGTGGGCCTGGATGATGTGTCTGTTGCAGACATTTCTGCAGGAGGCTGGCATTCACTCGCTCTGTCTTCTGAGGGCACTATGTACACATGGTGCGACCCTGTCCTTTCATGTGTCATACTGTTCTTTGCCCCCCCCGTCCATGATAGCACCCTTTCTGGTCATCTGCTACTTCTTGTGTTTCCTGGAGAACCCGGTTGTCGTGTTTCCGTGCTTTGCTTGTGCATTGAAACTGTATGCAGTAGGGACATTTGTATTGATTTTTTCCAAATGTGCAGGGGGCGAGGAGAGTATGGTCGCCTGGGCCTAAATGATCCCAAGGGAGTCTCACATGTTCGGCCGACACTAGTGCCAGGCCTCAAAGGTCATAGGGTTATACAGGCATGGCGCAAGTGGGCATGGATTCGCACAATCACTCGCTTGTTACCTCGGACGAAAATGTCTTTCATACAGCATGGCATTGTGAGTTGGTACCTATGTCAGAGAGTTTTCGATCAACACTCAAGCCGACTGTTTCCCAGATGCTGTTGCCCAATGAAGTTCTATGCCCTAAGACCGGAACTCAATGCCCTATGAAATTCATGCTGCATGATGGTCACTCAAGCACCCACTCATTTGAAAGATCTCGATGACAGCCTTCTCTGGTCACTGCAGGCTTTGTGCGGCGGCAGTCACACCATTGCACTGACGGATCAAGGCCGTATCTTCACGTGGGGCCGCTGTACCAACGGCCGGCAGGGCTTTGACGCACAAGCCACGATTGAGCTGCCACATCCCATCCACATGCCCGGGGGCTCAGAACGGTGGCACCCTATCTGTCTTGCAGCTGGCGGCCGCTGTTCAATGTGCATGGTCCTACCACGCCAAACTGTCACAGATCATGACCGACGTGTCACAGCACAATCGTCAACCTCAAGCTGGCAAAGCAATATCGTCGTCTCAAGGCCATCAGCTCCAAGGCTCATTGGTATGCTGCCCTACATTGTCCAACTGGAATATGTGAAAGATGCGATTATCGCCTCGTGTACAACGTCACACCGCATACACAGGAGCAAGCAATGAGTGCAATCAATAGGCAAGTGGGCGTTCTTTTGCCAGCTTGACAATGTTGAATTCACATGAATGCGCAAGGCCGTCCTGAGTCCAGATCCAGCATCAAAGAATTGACCTAACCTCCTGTGTGAGAAGTACGGATGCAGTGCACATTGGTGTGCGCCATGTAGGCACACAGGGCTTGAAGCGGCGGGCGTCGTCACAGGCTCTCGTCCACAATCCACATCTGTCGCGCTCGGCAGGTGCTCTTCAGATGCCTCAATCACTCACTGCCGCACAGCTTGTCTCTAGCCAAGAGCTGACATTCACCGTTCCCACGGACCGGCGGACATTTGCACGTGAGAGTACGACCGACTTTGGACCCTCAGGGGAAAGTAGTACCGGAAGCCGCCGTGCCAGCACTCTGGACAGCGCTCCAGGTGGCCGGCCAAGCACAGTCTCTGAAGTTGAACAGCCGCAAGTGGAGGCGGCTCTAAAAGAGCGGTGCGTTTAATTGATTATGCAGCCAACCATGCTTACACATGTCTTCGTATCTCAGAAATAGTAAGTTTCATTTCTCATAGCGCAGCACTGGATTGAGCAATATGACACGCTTCAACTTCTCATGTGTTGGGGCAACACTCAGCATTGGCATGCAAGCCAACCACGCCGTCCGACAGGGCTGAAGTTTACATCACCTTTCCAGTTTTCCATTTCTAGTCCTGCCGGGATTTTTGCATTGCCCTAATTTTAGGTAATGCCATAAGAGAACACGGTGTTAAGCATACAAAAAGGAAAAGTAAGGCTAGTTTCGTTACATGCGTTGAATGCACAAGCAAGGGCAGCCTGTGAGTAAGGCTTTGAGAAACAGCTAATATGATGGGTGTTCTGGGCAGTAGCAGATTCACTCTCTGCAGTGTGGGTGGGTGCACTGTGCCTGTGGTTAGAACATGTTGAAGTATTGCCGGTGCATCGCTGAGGTCGTGATGCGATCTATATCTCTACAGGCAGTCGGAAGTGTCTCCGGAGATGGTTGAGGGCGCAGTTGATGACCTGGCCCTACATTTTGATCTGTCGCTTCAGTCTCCTGTGACAAAGCCGCCCGATGAAGCGGCCCCTGAGGCCTCCACAACGCCAAGGCTTGGAGAGTCTTATCTTCAGCCAACTCCTGAAGATTACACGGAAAGTCCTGATGCGATATCGTGATGGGAAGACAGGCTGTTTCATCGCTCATCACAAGCCCGGCGGTTTGGCCTGCTACTGCAGCCTGAGAATCATCGAATGATATGTACAGTCCCCCTTCGTTAATTCGGTCACCTTTGTTTGACAGAAATCGACTGAATTAAGCCGAGAACTGAATTATCG
>JAUMHO010008873.1:0-11973 GCA_032360965.1 Ulva armoricana | reverse complement strand
CCTTTGCAGCCTGCCGCACTGAACTCTCTCAGCGCCTGTGCCATCCACATTGACACATCTCTCTTGTTCCTGTCACCACATGCATATATGCTGTTGCGTGATGCACCTGTGACCGTGCCCCTCTTCGATGTAAGTACATGCGCAGTTTCCAGTCTTGGGTATGGTCACATGTAACACTGTAACTGATTGTGTTTAATGTTCCCCTATGTTCCCCGGTTTCCCTGGCTTATGCTGCCCTATGTTCCCCGGGGGGTTTTATGTTCCCCAGTTGAGGTGGTGTGGAACACTATCGGCGGTGTGTATTCATGCCCGGCCATGATCTGCAGCCTGTACATACAACGTCTGACTTGATGATGCAGTAGCATTTGATCACAATTTTGCACACAAGCATCGCCTGCTTCAAGGGAAGCAGCAGCATAAGTGATCCTGTCACCATGTTGACATACAGACTACAATCTGTAATTCGCCGGTTGTGATACTAGTTAGTTACAAAAGAGTACAAGGGCAAACCCATAAAGTGGACCAAGTCCCAAAATCATGCAACAGCAGCACATGCACACCGCTTGCCATTTTCACATACTGCTTGTTTACACGTTATTCCACTATCTAAGTATGCCGCTCCTCGCGATCGCGTACACTCCTACATTTAATAGTCAGGTAGAAGCTCATCCCTTCGCTCGGTAGATGCTCCTAGAATCGAAGTTTTACAAGCAGCACATGACAACACCCATCAACCATCCTCCAGCTGTACAATCACCAGAGACCTCTGTCAAAACACCGCAACTTTAGGGGCGGAGTCCTACACAAACTCAGATGTACCGCATGCTCATGCCTAACCTCTAGGAATATATAGATCAGTACACGCGAGTGAGAGAGTCAGACAAGGGGTGGGAAGGGGAAGGAACAATGCAGTGAGGTGGGCATCAGCTGCTGTCAAAAAGGAATCATGCATCTGATGGCGTGCCGCAGGGAACCACAGTGCCCTCCCAGGTTGGTAGAACGGGCGCCCCGATTAAGCGGCACTGACTAAACTGTGCGTTTCGTCTGGTGCACTGGTAGTTGGGGTCGCAGCAGCCACCGGAGACGGGGAAGTTTGTGCCGGCACACTGTCGGTTATTGCCGATGCATGTAGCAGGACAGCTAGGCGCTGAGGTGCTGGTATCGGTGCTGCCTGCTGGTGGTGTGGATGGCGGGGTCGGCGGAAGAGGTGGTACAGAGGCTGGAGGGGTTGGAGTCGATGCGGGGGGGGGGGCGGCCGCTGGGGGGGCAGGCACTGGGGCGGGTGGCGCGGGGGCATCTGTTGCTGCGGGCTGCCCAAATCCTCCAAACGGTGGGAAACCAGGGGGGAAGTTGAACGGCGGGCGTGGAAAATTGCCGCCTGGGAAGTTAAAAATAGGTGGGCCACCCGGCCCAGGTGGTGGTGGTGTTGGTGGAGGTGGGGGAGCAGGGGGCGGGGGAGTGGGAGAAGGAGTGGGAATCGGAGTGGGGGTAGGGGTGGGGGTGGGATCGGGAGTGGGGGTTGGGGTGGGAGCGGGAACGGGAGTGGGAGCGGGAGCGGGTGGAGGCGGTGGTGCAGGAGCGGGTGTGGGGGCGGCGGGTGGAGGAGGAGGTGGAGGCGTTGGCGTAGGCGCAGGCGGAGCGATGAGCGGATTGCATGGTGTCCCGCGGCTGTTAGGGCCGCTGGAGAAGCTCCCGCACTCTGGAACGCCGCAGAAGCCTGACGGCGGACACGCGTCACCCTGCATTCCAGGCCCTTCAGCCACCTTGCAGGGATGGCCAGTTTACATAATGAAGCTGCTGGCAGAATCCAAAAATCTATCTAACGATTCAAGCTACCAGCCAGCCTCGGCACGTGTCGGCTGTGGATGCATGAGGAAGGGGTGTGCTTGCAGCGGCAACTGCCACGTTGGTGGTTGGCGGCGCAGAGCCTTGTTGTTACGGAGGCTTACTCCGAGCGCCACCAGCAGCCGGCGTCGCTCGGCCGCGATGGCACTGCCCCGGCTGGTGCCGGGATAACAACAACGGTCCGGCGGCGATGGAACCGCAACACCACCTGGAACATGCAATAGTGGTGCACATTCATGTCTTCTACCCTATCCGCCCACCCGAGCAAAAAGAAGCAGTCCTGGTAGCGGATGTGGGTCATAGCGGTGCATGTACAGAAAAGCGTCTGAACTTGCACAACGTGCATGCGGAGGGGGGTAGGGGGGGGGGGGGGTCCGCACGTTGGGGCACTCGCTTATACAGATCGGCACGGAGCAGTCATCGCCACCAAAGCCGGCATGGCAGAAGCACCGGCCCTGGCGGCAGTCGCCCACGCCGTTGCAGTCGTTGAGCCTGTCGACGCACGTCAAGTAGCCGGGGTCGACGCACATGTCGTTATCGTCTGGGCAGTCTTGCGTCGCTGCACAGCCATCGGGAGTTGGTGTCTCTTTCCAACGTCATTTTCTGTTGTGCTCGTCTCACAGCTTTGGGCCAACAGTAGGCAACTTTGCTGACAGGGAGGTACCATTTGAACTGCGCACTTCACGCAGAGGAGGACGCCAACACATGCATGAACGAGGCATGCTCTGCTGCACGGTCTTGATCCATGCACGGGCAGTTTGGTATGGTGAACGAGTGCTGAGAACTCTGTAACAATCAGCAGGGCCCCACCGCAGACAACCTTACGTTATCAACTGACCAATACTGCGAGGATGCAAAGGATTCTTCTTCTAGGATCTAGTGGGACTGCGTATAAGAATTCCATGTGCCAAAAAAGATGCCGGATAGCAGCTCTCTTGGGAATGCTGCACGCACACACGAGTGCGCATATGGGGATGTAATCCATATGCACCGGTGTAACTACTTGCAAAATTTAAACCTCCCAGGCAAGACCGCAGAGGCAGCACACCTGGGTCGCACGGCTGTCCATTAATGAGGACTCGGTTATCCGTCCCGCAGCGCATAGAGACGCAGCTTGGCAATGACTGTGCGGGGTTTGATCCGAGGCACCTCTGGCCGGGTGTCGCCTGGCAGTTGGAGGACTGTCCTGTCTGCACACATACACACGATCTCCTGATCTCAGGTTGCTTTTGAACGAACCTATATGACCAAAAAAGGCCAGCACATCGCCACGCTACCGCAAGCATGAGGGAGCAAGCATGAGGGACGGGCTGGTGAGCATTGTTTAGCTAGCAACCCCACACTCATGGCGTACCCATGTGCATGTTGTGCGAGGGGGACACAGGGGGACAGTGGAAGCGGCACAGGGGGACACTGGAAGCGGCAAAGGGGGACACTGGAAGCGGGTGTATCGGGGCAGCTGTGTGGTTTCTGATCACAATGCAGCGAGGTTGGTGGTGATGAATGGTGCGCGGGTTGTGGCACACACGAGTACATCTGGACTAGATACAGCAATCGGGGGTAAGACGTACATCGATGAGCCGGTCAAGACCATCCATAAGGCCGCGATTGCCGCACTGTCCGGAAGAGCTGTGGTCGTGTTGGCATTCTAGCCGCGCCGGGCTCTGAGGTGTGCACGCGTATTTGGACGCGTTTGGATCTGTGAGGATCTGAGACGTGGAACCGGTTGCAAACACACAGCTGCCCTGGTAGCCATAGCTCGAGAATCCGGCGCTGCCGTACTTGACGTCATACCTGCAGCGTGGTCAGTGGTTGCGACCATTGGTTGGGAGATGTATTCAGCCCTGCAAAGGATCTCCGAAAGTTCGGATCTGCGGGCTGCAGGAAACCGGCTGAATTAATCAGTGCGACTGCGCGCCAGACGCTCGAGGCGCCATGCACCAAACAGTGGTGTAGAAATCGATGCCGTGCGCCGGCAAGATGACACAGCGGGGATAAGCAGATGTTGATGACACGTTCCTACCATCACATGGGTTAGGAGATGGTGCTATGGTGAACGAAGGCGATCAGTTTTGACTGACTCTAATTATGAGGACGTTTCACTGAGGACCCGAACATTCAGCCCGACACTGCATGATATCATATGATATCGCATGGGTGCCTCGTCATGCGTGTATCGCTGGCAGTCGTCAGGCGCTAGCACCAGACTGTGGCCACGGGTGCACCATGAATCTCCAGCAAAGCAGGAGCTCGCAGCTGAGCTCCGAGAACACTGACACCACAACGAGGTCAGCATCTGGAGTTGTCGTCATCGCATGCACGCACCGTTCCGGCAGAGGCGAACATGTGGTACAGGGTGCAGGGCCGAGAGCGAGGGATCATTTTTGTCGTTGTCGCGATCTGCGCGAGCCTTCCGGGACAACACCCACGCCCAACAACACAAACAAATTGGCCGCTTGATACAGGCGGATCGCTCAAAACTGGGCACTATGATCAGGTGCCTTTCGCGTCAAACAATTGGCCGTACTTTGGCATGGTGGAGTCAAAGGTCGCGCTGCAAGTTGGTACCACCGACTCGTGGACCGCGAGCAGACCTCCCGAAGATGATCCAGTAATAACAAATCGCTGCGAATCACGCCATAGTAGTCCAGGCAGGGCGTACACGCTGTCAGGCAGCCGAAAAAAACAGGGTGTATGTGAGTCTGATGCCACATGCATGGGTACTGAGATGGCAGGTGCCACATGGGGAGGAGACTCACCATCCCGAGTCCTGGAGCAGCGCGAGGGAGAGGTCGGTGAGAGTGTGGCGGTTGTATTGCGTCTGCACCGCCCGGCTAGTCACCTGGCCGTCCATGATGTGCCCCTGCACACGCCTGGACCGATCAGCCATGTGCGTGCCACTGAAACTGCCATATATGGCGTTTTTTTGGTGGCCAAGCCTTGGACAGTGTCATCAAGTTCCACCGAAACATCGTCATCTCAGGTGTTTCTGGGGGTTTTATGGCCATTGCCGGGGCCCGGGAGAGAAATCTGAACGGCATCTCGGGAGAGCACTGTGACTGCGG
This sequence comes from Ulva armoricana, assembly GCA_032360965.1. NCBI lineage: Eukaryota > Viridiplantae > Chlorophyta > Ulvophyceae > Ulvales > Ulvaceae > Ulva > Ulva armoricana. Next base: position 7,063 of record JAUMHO010008873.1, on the reverse strand, counting down.
TCTTTGAAGGAGGGCATGATTCAAGCGGAAAGCATGGCAAGCAGCCGTGCAGGCAGATGTGGTGACAGGTGCGCAGGTGCCGAGTTGCGTGAGGTCTGATAGAGATCGTACGTCAAAGACTCTTTCTTCCCAATGCGCGTTTGCGGTGCCCGCCCCTCCAGAATTTTCTAACTCCGCGCCAGCGAGTGATGGGCATCCAAAGAATGCTCTTGCTGTTGCCAAGACCTGCGGAGATGAAACGAGGAGACCGCCGTCGGGCTGGCTGGTAGCCGGGAAGCCGCTGGGGTACCCGACGAATCGGTCAAACAAGGCCGATGTAATTCCCTGTAATCAACCATGCTGTTCCACGGCGGAGGGGATTCCTTGGCGCAAATACCCCATAATCACACCCAAAATGGCAGGTCCTAGGGATGATACCATCCCAATTTCACATCACAGCGATTGGGGCTCCACCTTTGTGGAATGCGAGCAGTAGGGTCAGGACAGCTGGGGCATCGGCGTAGCATGGTGGCAGCACATGCATGGTGTGAATGCATGCGCTACTCCACTATGCCAACAACCATTCATGGCACCCGCCGGCGGTGATCAAACGCAAACGCAACGAAGCGGCCAGCCGCCGGTTTGATACCGGGAGACGGTGCTTAAGGTTGCGAGTCACCGAGGCATGCCCAGCATGGCACAGGAGGAGAGGCCAAGGATCCTGAGAGAGGGGAGGCGTGCCATGATGTGCAGGGTCTCATGCACAACTGTCGTTAGGTCATACGCAAAGTCCGATGGGACGACGGTGCAGAGGGTCACTTCGCCAACCACCGGGCGATTGAACTCTCCCTCTAGCGCGAGCGCCCCGGCCGAGGCGAGGAGGCTGCTGCACGCTGCCAACGGAAACGTCGAGACGATCACAACCAGATCGCCGGGGAAGCCTGCATGCAACGCGAGATCTCGGCTTGGATCGGGGATTCGGCCACCATGCCGTGCACGGAATGTACATCCGTACGGTGCTATGTGCCCCGGGCAGCCGGCCCTTGATAAGCACTCAGCATTCATTCTAACCGCCCTGTAAGGAGTCCTGGCAATCTAGATGTGCTGGTCTTCCATGTGTTGTTAAGGCAGCCCCGGTGACACGCATGTCTTGCGGCAACATGCATGTGCACATGTACGCCCCTCGCCTGTTTACATATGCATGCATGCTCTACCTCAGACACACGTACGGCTGCCACGCGCTTTACAGCCATGCATGCACCATTGTAATAACAATACAATATGCACAGGTGCCTCATAGTTTCTTTGCCATTAGAGTAGCTGCTTGCTGCAGTGCTGTTGGTCACAGGCACTGTATAGACATGCAACCGAGCTGGATGCTCCTGTAGCAGGCCTTTTGAAGAGCTCACGACAAACCTGTACTGTGTAGTTTGCACATCACATTGCCCCGGCTGCTGCGAGGCTCGTAATACTACTCAGTACTACAGCATTGGTGTTGCTGTGCCAACTGGCACGGCGGGAAATGCAGAGCTGGGCGTGAACAGGTGAACACGTGAATAGGCACCACGGTTACCCCTGGGCATGTTGACTGCTACCTGGGTGTGCAGGGACGTAAGAGGCGCACCGCCAGGAGGAGATTCGAGTGGCTGGTTACTGAAGTCGCGAACAACCCTGGGAGAAAAGTCCACCACGCCGGTTGGGTTCCGTACCTGCAAGATCGTGTGGGCATGTTATATACCGGTGGGACACGCGACTTGCTGAGCAGCCAGTCCGTTACCCTCAGGCGACTGCCCCAGAACCAGGGACCAGAACAGACAGAGCTGTGGTGTCAGGGTTGCGTCCATGCAGGGAACAATGCACATTGTGTACTGAGAGGCTGATTCTGCGGCCATGACTCATCATAACACAGTAGGAGCCGTGGACTGACGGGCGGTTGCTGTGAGTGAATGTACATCTGGATGGAGTTATTCGTGAACAGACAGATGAACTGCTCGATCCAGTGCAAGAAACCACCGGTCGGTCCGGCGCCGCAACTTATAGAAATGTGCAGGACTGAAAGTGTCACCTACGTGCTCCTTTCCCGAATAGGTGTTCGGACCAGCCGCACCAACCAGGCCCGGGACTGCAGGCCATTCTTCAGGGTTCACACCATGCATGTCCGGATGTGTAGCGGTGGACATCTGTGATGGGTGTTTACGCATGCGAAGAGCATAAATGTGCATGCATGCAGCAGGCGAGGCGGGTGCGAACCCTGATAGACCTCGCAAGCACGCGGTTTGCAGCCGGCATCAGCTGGTTGATGATGTAGTTCACAATGTCAGCACTGCGACCGGTGATCCTGTTCACCAATTCGATTCTGAACGGCGCCCCGGCGCCTGTTGCAAAGGCCGAGCCGAAGGGTCCAGGGTTAGGGGCGGGGTTGAGGTCGACAGTTTGCAGTGGCGGGGCGCCAGGGCGGTCGAGTAAGGAGTCTCCTATCAGCTCGCCTCGCCCTCCCACCACGAGCAGCAGGCAGCTCACCAGGACATGAACGGCGGTTTGACCGATCATGGGGACTGATTCGGTACGGACACGGAACCGCAGCACCTGCACACGCCTTGCCGGGTGACTGCATAGACTTTCTTCCATCTGGCCGTCCAAGGTGCGGTAGGTGCCACCGAAGTCACGGTGTGAACCAGGCGTCATGTGTGCAACGGTGCATGCATCTGCGAACAAGCGACAGCTGAATGTTCCGAAACTGTTGGTCCTGCGCGGAGCCCGTCTGGGTTTGGCGTGATGCTCGATCCCCCTTTTTTTTTCCCTGGAGGATCCATTGTGTAGGCAGAGCCCTCGAGGATGACTCACCCCCCGAGCCACACCCTCGCCATGACTTTGTTGCAGCCAGTGCATCCAGCCAGTGCATCCATGCTGCAGCCGCCACTGGGGCGATTGTAATCCACTGGGATACGCCCCGTCAAGAGTGGCTGATGTTGCGAAATACACTAGTCTATTAGCTGGTCAGACACATCAGTGCAGTCACAGCTCAGGTTTCGTGCAGAGGCGCGCTTGGTCCGATTCCTAGAGACCACAACCTTTGGTCCAGTGGTAGGAGGATGGTATAAAAGCTGACCCCTTCTTCGGAAGGTCTTGGGTTCGACTCCGCGTGCCCCCCTGGGTTTCGAACACAATCGCGCGCGACCACCTCGCTTAGCACAGGAGGAGGCCCTGTGAGTTGCGTGCGGTTGTCTGAGGGGGGTTTCCAGGTGGTTTACCCCCTTGGCCCGTGGTCCCGGTCATTCGGAGATGTCAAGGTCCTTGTAGGATATGGCGAGTAAGTGTCACATAAACAATGATTATCTGGGTCCATGCCCCCAACAACCGGGCCACAGAATTGGTATACAAGTTCCCCGTACGATCTGTTGCATTGCTAGACAACGGAGTGTGCATTGTCAATACAACAGAGAGTGCAGCAGCCAGCTGGTGGTAGTCAACATGTAGTGTGGATGTAGCGGTACACCAATCCATAGACTGGTCTGATATCAGGATGTGTCCACTAATCAGTCCACTAATTACAATGCTGGTGAAATGTTGTGTGAAGCCGATGTGCACTAGCTGCGCCAACGATACGACTGGGCCTACACAATCAGTAGATGCCAACCAGCGTGGCGTGCACGTAGGTGGCGTGCACGTAGCGTCTTGTGTGATGCTGCGAGGCGACACATGTCCCCCAAAAAATAATCGCGAAATTTGACCAGTGCTGCATGCCATGTGCGAAGCGGCGACTCAAACGCCGCAGACACACACGTCGCATGGCAGAAAATTACATGCCACGCGGCATGCACGTAGCGTCCTGTGCGATGCTGCGGCGGGCGTGCTGCGCGTCAACTTTGCGTCTGGCTCGCGAGCGTCGTTGTGTCGAACCATGTCTGCATGCTGCTTGAGCTTGGTTTGATTTGCGGCATATGCAAGCCCCTGAATGTCCTAGATTCGGAGCAAAGTATCAATGCCAAGCACAGCCTTGCAATTGCACCACTACTAGTACTAGGCGCAGTACTCACACTGCCAGTGTTGAATTCGTGCTGAAATATTTAAACATGCACAGCTGTAGCACATGACTTTTCTTTTGTGCAGATCTCCGTGTCACATATATGATTCTTGCACAAAAAAAATCGACCTGTGGTACACTGGCTGACACGGTGAGAGAGGCTCAGGGGTGAATTCACCCTTTTGCTGCTGGGAACGTGTGGGAACTCAGATAGAGGTACACGTCAGTTGTTGGTGGGACCAGTTGGACACACCACATCTGCATCCTCAAACCTGAGGGTCAAAGAGTACACGTGGATGTCGCTGTTGCCGGAATGGGCTATATATGGCCTAATCCGTGAGAGTGTTTTCAAGTTCAGCAAATACCGTCCCCGGACTGTGAAGTTTTCATGCGCAGCGTCGACCAACACATCTGGAAGGTGTGATCATGATGACCTCTCGGATATCTGGCCATGGACGAGCATGCACAAGCGATATTCGCCATTTCATGAGGGCACTGGTTTGGTCAGAGCCAGAGGTTGGGTGCCAGCCGGCCAAGGGTGGACACCCGCCCAGTCGACAGCATCATGCATACATACGCAAGTGCATACTCCCAACCCCGTTCTTGAAGATACACAGGCTGAAAAGTGACCGATCGCGAGCGACAGCTAGGCACTACCGGGTATCGTCAAGCCAGGTCGCTTCCGGGATCCCCCCCCGGTCATCACATGTCCTGCGGATAGGATTCTGCAGATCCATGTGTTTTCAAATTTACAGTACTAGTGCACCAGCACGCGTACTGGACCACGACGGCTTGCGCGGATGTCACGGCACGGCCCATGGCCATTGGCCTGAGGTTCAAGAATTTAATAGTAATCAGATCTGCCGTACACCGCTTGTCGCTTGAACCATGCGACAAATACGTGGACGGAGGCATCGTCGACGGTGTACACCTCAGACGTAATGGTGAACTTGCTATCAGTGTCATGTATATGCCAACACCTGGTCTCACGCTGGTAGTTGCGCCTGTACTCAAGGCCGGTTCGCGTGGCGCACCGGACGCCGGAGCATCACCTGAGGAGGTGGCATATGCATGAGCCCTCCAGCCTCAGCACCGGGCACCTGCGTCTGCAGCGCGCACTAGTATCCGCCCCACCCAGCACTGCGGTGCCAACGCATTGGGAGTGGCTGCACACTCGGCATGTCGCCACTTGTGGCACACGCATTGTCAGCATTGGACGATCCGCTGTTGCGGATCCTGGCCACACGCGTACCCACGGCGGCTATGCCCGCCGCTGTAGTACCGGGGACGTTCGATCGCACAGGTGTTGGCACCAGAGTGCACGGATTCATGCGCGAAAGCAGTGTGAAACAGTCACACGCACAGCTTCCAAAACCCACGCATCATGCAGCCCAGGCATCTCCATGCCTAAAGAACACAAGGGTATGTGAGCGTTTACATATGATATTTCGATTGCACATGGAACGGCTGTGCACATGTAGCCATAGAATATTTTGTAACTACTAGCAATGTGCCTGCAAAGCATGCATGCGTACGCGTGTTCTCCGGAATCGGGAGTATCCGCGGGCGCGCGGCACGATGACCAGCGTAGGGGGAGCATCCAGAGTACTACTATGCGAAGCACGCCTTCAGAGGCAGGAACGCCTGGGTCGCAGCGGTGCTGCACGTGTATGGCGATGCGGTGACTCGAAGTAGTTACAAAAGAGTACAAGGGCAAACCCACAAAGTGGACCAAGGGACCAGTGACTCGAAGTACATGTCGCCTTCTCGCCAGATCTCGAGCGCGGCAGTGTATCGGCAGGAAGCATTCACGTCAACCATGCGTGGTTCAGTAGCGGAACGAGGGCTAGGTTCGCAAGCGCGTCTGGTCTTGATGCCGCGCTGGCGCACCTGACTCGGCTAATCACTGCGGAGTACCACGATTCTTCAAAACCGTTGGCGACCAACGGGCCGGGAGCGGCTGGCCAATGGCCAAGGGAGGTCCAGAACTCTTAAGCTTCGACCTCGGCTGAATCTCCTCGCTGCCTTTGCGCGTGACGGTTCCGACTTCCACAGACACTGGCTCACCTTTCCTCGAAGATCGGTGTCAACCCGCGTCAGAAATGGTGACTTGATCCCGAGGTCTCCGGTTGCAGTGTTACTGCACCGGCGAGACGAGGATGGGGGACTAGTACTGCAGCCGCCCACCGAGACAGCTCGAGTTGACGTGGACCGGGAATTATATGTAAGGGGTATGCACACGGTACGAGACGTCGAGCGTAGCAGATACAACTGAGAAATCGGCGCAGGACGAGATGATATGGAGCGCGCAAGACCGGGCATGAGTCAAACGGTTCCGTGATATCGCGCGTGGCCTACTTCCCACGCCTGCAGGTGCACATTGAGAAGGCGGCGCGCACGGCTCGGGATGAGCCGCCGTGCAGCTCTGTTGACACGAGCACTCGCAGTTGCAGAAAACAGTGAGCTTGGGGGGCGCGCTCACGACACCAAAACCGACGCGCTTGAGCACGGGGATGATGCCAGCACGGCCTCGTCGGCGCTGACGGAGTCGGCAAAGGATCAGGAGATCTCTAGACAGCGTTTGACCCACTGCCTCCCCCTAGACTTACCTAGTCTTAGGCCCACCTCTTAGTCCTTGGCACGATGCTCATGGCAGGACCCATGCATGCATATGAAGACTTGATGGTGTCAAGTAGTGCATGTGAAAGTGCAAGCAGGTGATCAGCTGTAGAAGAAACGGAGTCCTCCACAGCAACAGTGTGGCACACTCATGTGCACAAGCATAGTCTCTGAACAGCAGGCAAGCATGGTCCTAGCATCCCCATGCAAGGCATCCCCTGCGTAGGGGATATATACCCACAAATCCTCAGACAGCAGGGCTCCTGTATACATGCCATAATATTGTGGTATGAAAACTAGACATTCACAGCCTGCTTTGAATTGAGGTCATGGCAGTCACGAAAGGGTCATGGTCATGAAAGAGGGTCATACTGAGCATAATGCCATCCTTGCTCAGTATAGCAACGAACCAGTTGCTGACCACTGGCAGTAGGTCGAAGA
>JAUMHO010008862.1:0-11974 GCA_032360965.1 Ulva armoricana | reverse complement strand
TTGATGATGTGTGTATTGTTCGCAGTGGTGGCCGTGCAGCGAGCTATACCGAAGAAGCGGGGGCTGCCATATTTGCCCAAGCAGAAATTACCATCAGCATTCGATTGGGTCGTGGGAATGTTACCGAAAGAGTCTGGACCACAGACTTGTCCCATGACTATGTCAGTATCAACGCTGACTACCGCTCTTAAGTTGATGCTAAAAAGATGAAAAAGCTAATTCATGTCGCTGTCGGTGTTATTTTTGATTGTGAGCCTGCTGAAAAAGGAAAAATATTAATCGCCAAGCGTGCTGACCATCAGCACCAAGGTGGATTATGGGAATTTCCTGGTGGAAAAGTCGAAGCCCAGGAAGCCATGCTTACGCCCCATCCACTGACGAGTTCACTTGATCCCAAACTCTGGGCCGCCGTGGTTCGCGAGACGCAAGAAGAGTTGGCCTTTGATCTAGAAGAGGCCCTTACGCACAATAAAGTCGCGAGTGTTCATTTTTTAGGCTTGGCCGTCACACCAGAGTTCAATCCCTATCGCTTTGCCACCCACTTCTTTAAAATCGAACTCAAAGAAAAACCCACATTCATCGTCGATCGTGGTGAAGCCCTTGTTGCCGAGTGGACGAGCTGCCAAGAGCTTCTGCAGCGCTACGATCTCGGTGAATTGCTAGCCGTGCCTCCGGTTATTCGTGTGATCGAGGCGTTGGGCCTTAATATCCAGACGACACACTTAGGTAATCTCAACATTGCCTACGATGCCGCGGTTGAAGTGCCGATGATCGAGTCCCTCAAAGGTGTCCGCCAGTACTTACCGCTTTCTCACACTGTGCCACCTGCCAATCGAACCAATTGCTTTTTGATCGGCGATGCTGGCCATGAGCAGATCCTGCTTGATCCTTCACCGCAAGATGAGAGCGAACTTAAAAAGCTCATCCATGCTTTGAGGGATCAGCGAGTCACAAAGATCATGCTGACTCACCACCATCCGGATCACCATGAACGCGCACCTGAACTCGCGCGCCTCTGGGGCGTGCCGATCATGCTGAGTACTGATTCTCTCGAGCGAATCGAGCGCGTCCGTCCTGATTACTTCGCTGGCATCAAGCTAGAGGAGATTCAAGAAGGCATGGTGCTGACTCAATGGTTAGGCCAATCTGTCCGCGTGGTGGCCGTTCCTGGGCATGACGAAGGGCAGTTGGCACTCATGCCGGGTAATCGCGCCTGGTTTCTTGCCGGTGATCTTTTTCAAGGAATCGGAACGGTCGTGATCGGTGCCCCAGAAGGGGACATGGCAAAATACATGCGGACTCTGGAAAAGGTCATCTTGCTCGCTCCTCGCGTAATTTTTCCCTCTCATGGCATCGGCCTTGGCAGCACCTTCATTTTAGAGAAGACGTTAGAGCATCGTAGACTTCGAGAAGAGCAAGTTCTCGCGATGTCCCAGCAAGGAAAGTCCGAGGATGAAGTCCTTCGCGCGCTCTATAGTGATCTCCAGCCTGAACTCCTTAAATACGCTCGAAAAAACATCCAGGCCCACCTAAAAAAACTACGAGATGAGAATCGAGTATGAGTTATTTAGATAGAAAACAGGACGAGATCAATCTCATGAGAACGTGGCTCGGTGAGCCTCCCATTCAGGCGATCGACTCGCAGTTTAATATTCTCGATGAAAAGATCCGTCTCATAAGACTCTGTGCCGCACGCCAACTATCCTGCTTTCCTGTGATGCTGACGAACATAAAACAAGAAAAGATGAAGATTCTTGGTGAAGACTTTCTGACGAACTATTCGCGCCAGGGCGGGCAATTCAAGACGGATCAACAGTTTCCTATCTTCTATCCAGGGGCAAGCGTTGGTCTCCGGGACATCGCGGGAGAAGGGTTCTTCCTCAAAAGTGGCCAGTCCGCCAATTTCATCGCCCTGCTTTTTTTGCAAAGTCTAGCAGAAGAAATCAAGTTCGACGTTCCGAAGCGAGTGATCTACTTCGAAACGTACTCGATCATGCACTACCTTCAAAAAAATGCCTCACGACCACTTTCTCGATATAAAGGGCTCTTCATCGACTCAGGCGTCATGGATCTTTCTGCCATCGATCAGGAGCACATCGAAGCCCACGACATCATTATTTTTGATACCACCTGTTTTTTGCCGACTCATCCTGAGTTCACGCGAATCATGCAGGCACTCAAGATGAGCCGCCGTCCGGTCTTCCTCACGCGCAGCCACCTGAAGCTCGACTCCCTGGGGGTTGAGTACGGCGCACTCGGATCTCTATTCGTCATGAATGCAGGAGCGTTTCCTCTAGCACTTCCAAGCGAGATCGGAAGTACTGACGTTAAAGTTGAACGACTGGTAATGAAGCTCGCCAGTGTCGCCGGTGTGCATGCCCAGCCCCACGAGATCTATCCGTTCATGAATGATCCGTTGTTTCTCGAGCTCAATAGAACCCGCGTGCTCAATCTCCACAAGAACATGAAGCGTGTCGAAGCTGCACTCGAGTCAGCGTTTGCTCACTACGAACTTCCACTCACCGTGGAGCGCTACGGGCACGAACTCTACTGTAAAGTGCGGCTCCAGTACTCCTTCGACGAAGCACTCAAGAGCTCATTTGCGAAGATTCAGAAACTGCTCGGAGATCCGGTGTTTCACTCCGATAGCTTCGGCTATGATTTCCTTGGGATCAGCGAGTTTAGCAACTCGGAAGGGGCGTCTTTTCTTCGCGTAACATCCTTTGATACGGACATGAGTGACGAAAGTTTGCGAACCCTGTTCCTGATGGTGTTCGGTCTTTATGCCAAGAGCGCGCCATGACGGTCTACGTCCTCGACTCCGCACGCCCATCCCACTGGCAAAGCTTGAATGAGATCTATCCCAGTGTGCGCCAAGCGCTCCGACTCACGGACCTCGACCTCGTCTGGGTCGATGTCGATAGCGCGAACTCCTTATCCTGTGGCCCAGATGACTCAATCTTCGTGTTGAATGCCCAAGCCCCGTTGGAGCACCTCTTAAAAGATTGTTCACCGGTGACCACGATCTATCTTCCGATCTACGGTGACATGACCATCGAACATCAGAGGTGGTTGAGCTTCGACAAGACCTTACGTGGACGACGGACCTTGTTCCTGGCCGCGAGTGAGAGATCGGCGGAACAGCTCAAGGTGTTAGTGAAAGATCCCGTTGTCGCAATCTTGCCCTATCCGGTCGCCGATGAGTTCTTTGAAACGCAGAGATCGGCCACGCAGGCGAAGTCGCTGATCTACGCTGGTCGGCTCACGCCCCAGAAAAATGTCCTCGAGCTCATGGAAATCTTTCTAGCAACTCAGGCATGGGGCGAAAACGGCACGCTCGAAATCGCCGGCCAGTTTCATGATCGTGGTTACCATTTCCATTCTCGGCTCGTCGACCATGCGACTTTCGTGCGTCGCTTCGACGAGTTGGTGAACGCTTCCAAGGGGAGCATTGTCTATCACGGGAATCTTTCTCAGACAGAGCTCAGAGGAGTGTTCCGTCAAACGTCGCAGGTTGTCTCACTGAGTACGTACCACGATGAGGACTACGGCCTCGGTGTCGCCCAGGCGATGGCGATGGGTTGCGCACCGATCCTCTCCAGCTGGGGTGGCCACGGATTTTTTCTCAACAGTCCGTTGGCGTACTCTGTGCGAATAGATGTCGATGAGTTCGCCATACCGCATCCCAACTTAAAATCAGTTACGAAAGCATTGCTCGCTCCAGGTCCGAGCGAGCAAACTGCGGAGCAAATCCGCATCTGGGCAAAGAATGAGTTCAGTGTGGCGGCAGTTGCAAAGCGCCTAAGTTCGATACTCACCACTTCTGGTGCGCCCTACCTGGGCCAGTCGGCCCTCTTCCATGAATTTTGCTCAAGCTACGCTCGCGGACGGACCATTCCGTTTCACCACAAAGACGCTGGCTTCAGAGACCTTTATCTGCGGATTTACTCTTCTTACCTGGGACTTTCGTCAGTAGCAGGCCATTGATCGCCATGTACTTGATGGGCGACTGGATGAAAAACTTCTTCGCGTCCTCGATCGTTTCAACGATGGGCTCGTTCATGACGTTGAGACTCGTGTGCACGACGACTCCGTGCCCGGTTTCCCGCTTGAAGGCGCGCAGGAGTTTCGTGAGAGATTTAAGCTCTGGCGCCACGGTTTGAATCCGAATCGATCCGTCCGGCTGCAGAATCTCTTTGAAACGTTTTCTTTCTTTGAGCTTCACGACTGGCGTGAGCGACATGAACGGGGATGTGACACCCTTAGGAAGCTCGAAGTAATTTCTCGCGTCCCCCTTGAGCACAGACACCCCATAGGGCCGAAAGGCTTCACGGAATTTGTAGTTGTCGTTGAGCTTCTTTTTCATGCCCACTTTGAACGGTGTCGCTAAAAGGCTCCGGTGACCTAGCGCCCGCGGTCCTGCTTCACTACGACCCTCGATCCAGGCGACAACCTCTCCCTTCGCCAGGAGCTTTGCCATCTGGCCATGATCCAGCTTCGTTACTTTTGCGAGGCCCTCGAACTGAGCTGTGATGGTCGTCGCGGCGAAGTCTTGAGGCGCACCAATGAACGGCACGTCATCTCCGTAGAAATGGCGATTGATCTTGTAGCGCCCAAGGGAGTACGCGTTCAGTAGCGCTGCGCCGATGGCAATCCCTTCGTCGTTCGGAAACGGACTCAGAATGAACTGCTTAAACATCTTCTGGTTGACGACTTCGGTGTTGAGCGGGCAGTTGAGGGCACACCCACCGACGAAGGCGAGCGTGGTTACGTCCGGGTGCTGGTTCTTAAGTTCCGTGAAGAGGTTCAGGAAATAGCTCTGAAAGTAGTTCTGCGCACCGTGGGACAGGTCGATCCGCCACTGGAGTTCTTCGGGGGAGAGCCCGTCGAAATCTGCCTTGCTCACAACCTTTCGGGTCAACGGCTTCTGTAGGATTTCCCGCAACTCCTCGATGGAGTAGCTCTTGCTGGGTTTCAGGGATGCGAGCCCCATCACTTTGCCGGAATATTTGTTGCCACCGAAAATCAGTAACGACGTCCTCTCGTAGACAAAGGATGGGTTCTGCAGCAACCCAGGAATATCCAGCAGATCTTTATGGGTGATTTTTTTCAAGCACTCAAGACGGTCGCCTTGCTTGAGGTAGACCGAGATGTTCTCATTGCCCTGGATATCACCGAGCGGAGGATGAGGAAGAGCGTGCAGCTGTCGAACGATTTCCATTTTGCTTCCGCAGCCGTCGGCCACCACTACCAGGGCGCTGCGGTCGGTGATCAACGGGAGTATCGAGAAGAGGTGGCATTCGTGGTGAGAAAACTCTCGCTTCAAATCCTGGCTGATATCGAGCCTGCTCGCATTCTTTTCAGCGAGGAACTCCGAATGCAATGGGCGAGTGACGACGTGGTCAAGCGAGTAAGAGAGACAGGAGAATGAAAAGCGCTCCTGGGGGATCGAGTCGAGATCGAGAGATCGGGCGAGTGCTTCGACGGCGAGATAGGGGAAGCCGCCTTTTCTCTTGATGCGCGAGAGTCTTTCCTCTTCGATGTGTTGCACCTTAAGCTTAGGGGCTAGCTCCACACAGGCCACTCCCACGTCGTGCAGACCGATGTTCATGCCGATGAAGAGATTTGATTTTTTCACGGAGCTAGGTGCGGTCGAGAAGTTCGAGCTCAGTCAGGTCGTTGAGGAACTTTGCCAGGAAAGCTTCCAGCTGTTTCTTGTCCTGCTCGGGATGCAGTGTTGCGAGCTTCTGCAGCAAGAGATCATCCGTCGTCGAGGCGTAGATGTCTTCGATGAGGCTTTTCGAGGTTCCTGTGAACCGAATAAGTTCATTCCCCTCGTCGACCATGTTCACGACGTTAGCAAAAGGACCTTTGCTTGAGAGAAAAAAACCTTTCTTGAATTTAAGTTTGTTCATAGGGATTAGTCGCGGAACTCCATTAAACCAAGAACATCGTGTCTTGCAACCTCTTCAGAAATATCAATGACCTCAATCCTGCCGAACTCACCGTACTCTTTGGTCAGAATACTTAGTGGAGCTGGCTCCATTGTTTTTTTGTTGCTGTCACTCATATGGGTTCCTTTAAAATCAGTATATGATCATAAGACTTTAGATACAACAAACAATCAATAAATTGATGGCAAGTTGTTGAATTTACAAAATTTATGCAGGAGCAGCCGTTTAAGATAGCTGCAAATAATAAATGGCAAAATGGGTGATGAGGAAGCCTGATGAGATGGAACGTTGCGACTAACTAATCTCTAAAGGATGAGTCCATCAACCCAAGAACATCTTGTCTCGCACCTTCATCAGAAAGATCGATGACCTCTAGCTTTCCAAAAACGCCGTAGTCTTTGGTGACTTTGTTCTGTGAAGTCTCTTTGGTCTTTGGGCTGTTGTCGTTCATATGTGTTCCTCAGGAGCTAGTATATGATTAATCAAGGATAGGCACAACAGGATCACTAAAGCACTTAGCACGCTAAAATAGACAGGTTCTCTTGCCAACTCTTTGAGGAATTATAATGGCAAAACTTTTAATCTATGAACCTCAAGACTTCTTGAGGTTGTCGCCTCTGAAAAGTATTCCCGGAGTCGAGACCATCGATTCTCAGAGTCTCTTAGGTAAAAAATTATTGCTCCATAGTGAGGCCTGGCTCAGAGATCAGATTCTTTGGCTCGAAGGTCAAGCCTACGAAACACTCAATACACGTGGGGACCAGCAGTACCTGATAACGAGCTTTTTGCGGGATCGTGACATCGACGTTTTGACGAATCGCTACCTGCCGTTTCAAGGTGGTCACATTCTTCAGACGGGGGACCGGATCTTTTGTTCTTCCTCTTGCGCCCTCAATCAATCTGCTCGTCGCATGGCGTTCGATCGAGGTGAAAGACTGAAATGGGAATTGGAGAGTCTAGAGCATTTCAAGCAAGGCACGTCGACGAAGTTCATCCATGATTTTTTACCGCAGGCGATCGTGCTTCCGTCCCTTAAGGATCTTCCCTGGACCTACCATGCGGACTTGAGTGTCGCGCTTTTAGGAGACCTCGCTCTGGTGGGTGATCCTGCACTTTTCTCCGCGGACGGTTTAACTCACAACATCGAGCAAGGCCTGGGTGTGATCGAGCAGCTTCTGCAATCCTGTGGCTTTAAGACTCTGCGGTTTCCTCTCTACTTTGATGCGGCAAAGAATGTGTTTCACTCACCGCTGAATGGGCTCGTGATCGAGGGATGTTTTTATTATTCTTTGATCGCGGGAATGACCGAGTTCAATCACTTCGTCGAAGACTTTGTGGCACGTAAACTGCCCAAGAGGGCGAGCCCGGTGATCTTGCCACCAGCGTTTCTAGGCACTGGTGGTGGGCTGCGCTGTTTATCGCTCGAGTTGTGAGACTACTTCTTGATCGGCTTAACTTTCGAGGCGAGGAGTAGCCGCATTTTTTCCTCGTAGTACTTCTCGATGCCGGGCCACATCTGATTGACTGCATCGGTGTGTGCTTTCGGGGTATCCTTGTAAACCAATTCGAGGAGCTCATACCTGATCGCCTCGACGTCCACGATGCTGAGTCTCTTTTTGGCGAGGATTTCAAACTTCGGTTGCTGTCTTTTTTCGAAATAGCGGTTGAATACCAGGCTCACGTCGCAAAGCATCTGTTTACGTCTTGCCGCCGGGTCCGCCTTGAGTTCGGCGATGTAACTCTTGGTGAGTGCCCAACTCCCGTTCACCATCGCGACTTTGGTCGCATCTTTTGTAAGATTCATGCAAAATTCCAAGTCGCTTTTGCGCTCTTCTTTAAAGCCGGCGTGGGCAGAGAAGGTAAAAACCAGGGCCAAGAAAAATGTGTACTTCATAAAACCTCACTTTGGATTTGATTCTACCACGGCCCAGGGCCAACGAGAGTGGCTTCCAGTTCTTATGTTTTATTTAAGGTGATTTATGCTGAAGGGCAAAAAAAAAGAGGGGGAATTTTCCCCCTCTTTTTAGTTCAGATGCGTCTGATGAATGTAGAGGCGGTAGATCTTGTCTTTGGTGCGGCGGATAGCGAAGTTTCCAGATTCTTTCTGAGTCATGAGAAACTCGTAGTACTCGGGCTTAGTGTCAGCAATCTCTAGAACAGATTTGCCTTCAAATTCGCCGAAGTCGATCACTACTTTGTCTTCTTCGATAATACCTGTCAGCGGGCTTTGTAATTGTGCCATTTCTTCCCTCCTTGGATTCCATGGGCGGTCTACATCCAGGATGAGGCAAGCGATGACGGATTGAAAAGGGGTCAGTTGCGGAAAAACTGGCGAAGATACACGACCAAGGCACGGAATTCCTGAGGGTACTCATCGGCAATCATTTTTCTTACCAACTCTAACGACTGGTAGACCGTCAAACCCTGTCTGTAGGGCCGGGGAGACGTCATGGCGACGATAATGTCCGCTACAGCGACTAGGGTACTCTCGAGACCAAAGGCCATGCCCTGCTCTTCACTCCGAGAGGTGGACGGATTAAGTATGCGTTTCAACCGATCGTTCAAGAAGTGGTGGTGCTTGATGATGGTGAGCTGATTCTTGGTTAAGGGCACGCGGCCATCGAGGATGTCGTGAGAGAAGTCGGCGTGATGGGCGAAGAGCTTCTGCTCGTCCATCGTGAGGCCCTTGGTGTCGTACTTTTCTTCCGGGATAAGTCCGATGCCGACGTCCTTCAAGTAGCTGGTGAGATAGAGCGTTTCGATCTCACGCTCATGAAACATGTGTGTCGTTTGCAGAAAGCCCAACAACAAAATCGAACTCAACATAGGTTGTAAAATCGTGAAGTGAAAGTTCTCTTGCGCGAGATCCTGAAAGAAGGAGGCCTGAAGTTTGCGATTCTCCATGAGGAATTTCGCCATGTTCTGCGTGCTCTGAAACTGTCGCATCAGCAGTTCGTCGTCGTGGGGATTCTGGTAGAGGCCGGTGAGATTCAGTGCCATGAGCTTCATCGCGCGCTGGCCGTTCTCTCGTGGATCGCCGATCGAAAGAGCGCGGGTCACTTTGATCAACGCGATCTCAAGTTGTTCGTGCACGTTCTCGATGTCTTCGGGATGCACGAACACTTCGCGCACTTGCTCGCGCACGAGCTGACGAATCCTTTCTTTGCCAGGAACCTCATCGGCGCCGATCACCTGTTGAAACAATCCATCTGACCAAACGTAGACCGCGCGCTTGAGCTTACCAATGAGGTAGAGCTCACCCGTAAGTAAGGGGCGCAGCTTAAGCGCCAAGCGGTGTTGTTCTAGTGGAGTGGTGAGGGTTCCAAGCATGGACCTATTGTAATACGGTCTTTGGGCTTAAGCATGAAGGGCAATTTTGACTAGCCCCAGAAAAGTTGCCAAGAGTTGTTCTTAAGGATCGCTGCCCCTTGATAACAGATTCTTAAGTCGTCCGGGCCTGTACCGTCTGCGAATCCCCCAGTATGCAGATACTTTCCTGAATGGATATTGAGTTGCCCTAGCCCGTAGTCGTGGCGATGCTCCGGCAGCGAGGTGGTGGCCTTGAGTATTTCGTGAACAGGAACACCCGCCCAGTCAGCGGCCTTGGCATCTTTGATTCGCATGTACGCCCCATCTTCGGGGGCCCTCAAGCAGAGAATGAACACCAAGTACTCAACAGTCTTCATGGAATGAAGGCGTTGCTCCTCACTCTGGCCTGCAGCATCTTCCAGGTGGATGCAGTAGTCAAAATGCCAATGGCGGCTTTTTGTATAGGCAGGATGAGATGGGTAAACCTGTATCCCGGGTAGGGGCGAGGTTTCCGACGGATAGGCTTCGGCAGGAAAACCCGTTACCTCAGATATCACGTCAGCCACTCTCTGAAACAGCAACTGGAAATCATCTCGGAGAAGCGCGTTCATACGGCGAGTGAGGGTGAAATAGTCCTGAAGAGAATAATCCTTGAGATACTTTAGTAGGTAGTACGGCGAGCCCAGCGTGTAGAGTTCGTTCTTCATCGGAAGAACTTGGTGATACGCTTTCGGAAGTGCCTCGATCACTTTTTGTGAAAACTGTCTGCACTCATCAGCCGAAAGGCAAGCGTACCTTGCTATCGCATACGGTCTGTCGCGGAACGACTCCATGCTAGCGGAACTTCGCCGGGACTTTTTCCCCATCTAGGGCCTGGAAAAGTGCCAAGAGTTCTGAAACCGGCATGACATCCGACTTCATCTCGCCGTAACGGCGAACGGAAGTTGTGCCAGCGGCCACTTCAGCATCTCCAAGCACAAGCATGAACGGGATCTTGCCTGTCTGGGCTTCACGGGTTTTTTTGCCCATGCTTTCGTTACGGTCGTCGATCCGCACGCGGTAGCCGTGCTTTTTAAGTTGGGTGGCAAGAGCGCCAGCGGCTTCCACATGGCCTTCACCGATAGGAATGATCACCGCCTGCTCTGGAGCAAGCCAGAAAGGGAATGCCCCACCGACGTGCTCAAGGTAAACACCCACGAAACGTTCAAGTGAGCCCAGCAAAGCACGGTGAATAACTACCGGCCGCTCCATTTCACCCTGTTGATTGGTGAAGCGAAGATCAAAGCGCTCAGGCAATTGGAAGTCCAACTGAATCGTTCCGAGCTGGTGGTAGCGGCCAATGGCGTCGGCAATTTGAATATCAATCTTAGGCCCGTAGAATGCGCCGTCGCCTTCATTAATAAAGTATTCCTGACCTGAAGCATCGAGCGCGGCTTTCAGTGCGCCTTCTGCTTGATCCCAAGTTTCATCTGAGCCCACACGCATTTCTGGACGTGTTGAGAAGCCGATTTTCACTTTCTCGAATCCAAAGTGTTTGTAGCAAGTGAAGAACATATCCATCAGCTCGAGGACTTCTTTCTGAATGTCAGCTGAGGATAAGAAGATATGGGCATCGTCTTGGCAGAAAGTGCGCACGCGGGTGAGGCCAGCGACCACACCAGATTTTTCGTAGCGGTGAAGACGACCGAAGTCCGCAAAACGCAATGGTAAATCACGGTATGAATAGCGGTGGTGAGAGAACATCAGCATATGACATGGGCAGTTCATAGGCTTTAGCGCGAATTCGCGCTCATCGATGTGCGTGAAGTACATGTTCTCTTTGTACTTTTCGTAGTGGCCCGAGGTGTGCCACAGGTCAACGTCGAGAACTTGTGGAGTGATGACTTCTTGGTAGCCGTACTTGCTGTAGAGGCGGCGAATGAATTCCACAAGACCGTTATAAACGATCGCGCCTTTTGGCATGAAGAATGGTGAGGCTGGTGCCACTTGATCGAAGATGAAAAGACCAAGGTCTTTACCAAGTTTACGGTGATCGCGCTTCTTGGCTTCTTCGAGGAATTGCAAATGAGCTTTCAATTCTTCTTTTGAGTTGAAGCACAAAGCATACACCCGTTGAAGCATCGGGCGCTTCATGTCGCCGCGCCAGTAAGCTCCGGCGGTGTGCTGCAATTTAAAGAACCAAGGCAGGTCTTTGGTGTTTTCGACGTGGGGGCCTGTGCAGAGATCAAAGAACTTATCACCCTGAGTGTAGTAACTGATGACTTCGCCTTCCGGAAAATCGCGGATCAACTCAAGCTTTAGTGTTTGGCCGGTGGCCGCAAACATCTTGAGCGCCTCTTCGCGCGAGCATTCGTGACGTACGATCGGCAGTGCCGCTTTTGTCAGCGCCTTCATTTTATCTTCTACAAGACCCAAGTGCTCATCAGTGAGTTTGGTTTCCATCTCAATATCGTAGTAAAAGCCGTGCTCAATCACCGGCCCGATACCGAGCTTCACTGTTTCTGTTGGAAAAAGTTCCGTTATCGCCTGGGCCATCAGGTGAGCGCTGGAGTGTCGAATAGTGTCGAGATCGTACTTGGCCATAGGCGTCCTCATATATAGGAGATTGAGCGCCAGATGCTAGCATGGCCATTATCGTTGTTTCAAAGAGATAGCGTAGAGCACTCCAGTGTTCTTACAGCTGTAAGAACGAATCGAAAGAATATGACTGT
>JAUMHO010008851.1:0-11978 GCA_032360965.1 Ulva armoricana | reverse complement strand
TCGTACCGGCGTCGCCGATTTCCGCTGCCACGGCCGGCGCGGGGCCCACGGTGGCACAGGGCGGCCACATCTGCCACAATACCCCCCATGAGCACGCGCCCCACGCCGCCCAACCCCCTGCCGCTCGCCACCGAGCACGCGGCTGCGCCCCGGAAGCCCGCGCTGCCGGGCACCGTGCTGCTGCGGCCCGATGCCGACGAGCTCATCGACACGACCGCGGCGGACATCATGCTGCAGGCGTTCAACTGCGTGCGGGCCTTCGGCGACTTTCACCTCGCCCTCTCCGGAGGATCGACACCCTTCCCGTTGTACAAGCGGCTGATGATCGACCCCCGCTACCGCGAGCTGCCCTGGCAGCGCACCCACCTGTGGATCGTGGACGAGCGCTGCGTGCCCTTTGAGAGCGACAAGAGCAACTTCAAGCACATCAAAGAGATCATCGCCGACCACACCGACATTCCCAAGAGCAACGTCCACCCGATGATGTCCCTGCAGGAGGACGCCGCCGAGGCATACGAGCGCGAGCTGCAGCAGGCCCTGGCCTGGCGCGAGAAGGGGCAAGACCGGCTGGACTATGTGCTCCTGGGCATGGGCGGCGATGGGCATACTGCCAGCCTGTTCCCCCACTCGCCCGCTCTGGACCCCGGCACCCCGCCGCGCCTGGTGCTGGCCAACCGGGGGCTGGCGGTCACCCCGCCCGACCGCATCACCATGACGTATTACCTCCTCAACGCCTCGCGGTTCGTGGGCGTGATGTGCGTGGGCGAGGGGAAGAAGGCCATGCTCGCCAAGGTGGCTTCCGGCACGCACCAGCCGGCCGAGCTGCCGATTCTGGGCATCAGGCCCCATGCGGGTGAGTTGCGCTGGTATCTGGACTACGCCGCGTGCCCCTGAGGCCGGAACCGCCCGCCGCGTTCTCCGATTGACGTACCCATGGACGCCCAACCGCCAACCGAGCCCGCCACGCCGACACCCGCCGCGCGGACCACGTCCGCCGTGGTGCGGCGCTTCCCCTGCGCCAAGTGCGGGGCCGAGCTCGACTACGCGCCGGGAACCGACACGCTGGTGTGCACGCACTGCGGGCACGTCAACGCCATCGCCGCGACGGGGGAGGTCGTGGAGGAACTCGACTTTGCCTCGGCGCTGGAGCACGCCCAGGCCGATGCAGCCCGCATCGAGCCGGCCACGGTGAAGTGCGACAACTGCGGCGCAACCGTGACGCGCCCGAACGATGTGGCGGCGTTCTCCTGCCCGTTCTGCGGCACCAACCTGATCGCCGCGGCGCGAGCGGAGTCAATCCTCAGACCCCGCAGCCTGCTGCCCTTCAAGGTGGCGCACAACGAGGCCCGCGAGCGCTTCCGAGCCTGGGTGAAGAGCCGCTGGTTCGCCCCGAGCACGCTGAGGACCCAGAGCTTTGTCGACGCGGCCATCCGGGGTGTGTACCTGCCGTACTGGACGTACGACGCCGACACCAGCACGAGCTACGTGGGCGAGCGCGGCGACGCGTACTACGTGCCCGTCGCCACCACGGTGATCGTCAACGGCAAGCCGCAGGTGCGCACCACCATGCAGCGGCGCATCCGCTGGTCGAGCGTGAGCGGCCGCGTGGAGAACACGTTTGACGACCTGCTCGTGCCCGCCAGCCGATCGGTGCCGCAGGAGAAGGCGCGGGTGCTGGAGCCGTGGGACCTGGGCGCCTTGGTGCCCTACACCGACGCCTACGTGAGCGGCTTTGTCGCCGAGACCTATCAGGTGGACCTCAAGTCGGGCTTCGAGGTGGCCCGAGCCATGATGGTGCCCCAGATCGAATCCACCATCCGGAGCGACATCGGCGGCGACGAGCAGCGGATCGGCACCTACCGCGTGGCGTACCGGGGCATCACCTTCAAGCACCTGCTGCTGCCGGTGTGGATCAGCGCGTACCGCCACATGAACACCGTCTACCACTTCTACGTCAACGCCCGCACCGGCGAGGTAACGGGCGAGCGGCCGTGGTCCTTCTGGAAAATCACGGGGGCGGTGGTGTGCGGGCTGCTGCTCGTGGGTCTGATCGCCCTGGTCGTCGCGGCAGCCAATCGGTGATTTCACCCGATTTCACCGCCTTTTCCGCCCGCTCCACACACATTTTAGGGTTTCGTACCCCGAGCCTCCGTGAACCAAGCTTGCCCAGTTCCACACGGCCAAGCAAGCAAAGTTGGGGCAAACAACCCACATTCCGCAAGATTGGCTTGCAGACCGCCCGGGAGAGCGTTATTCTGACCGGTGAGAGTCGCTCCCTTCCGGGGGCGGATTGGGTAACCAGAGTTTGAGGAGAGAGCCCATGAAGAATGTGCATTGTTGCGCGTGGATTGGCGTTGCCGCGCTTGCGGCCGTCGCCGGGAGCGCCTCGGCGCAAACCGCGGTCTCGATCGGCCCGGGTGGCACGTCCACCTCGCAGAACTTCGACTCGCTGGCGACCACCGGTACGAACGTGCCGTGGAGCAACAACCCGGCCGCCACGGTCGCGGGCTGGTCGGCGTTCAAGTCTGGGGCGGGGAGCACTTCCAACGTGCGCAACGCCACGCTGACGGCCCAGGCCACGTACAACACCGGCGCGGGAGCCAGCAACGCCGGCAACCTCTACTCGTTCGGCACGGGCACCAGCACCGATCGCGCCCTGGGCACGATCGGTTCGGGCACGCCCGGCGACTGGCTGATCGTCTTCGCCGTCACTAACAACACCACGCTCACCATCAACCAGTTCACGCTGGCCTACGACGGTGAGCAGTGGCGCGATGGGGGCCAGGGGGGCACGCCCGGGAGCCCGCCCGTCGGCACCAAGCACAAGCTGGTGCTCGACTACACCATCCACGGCGGGGGCTTCACGGCCGCCGACACCGACGCGTCCATCACCGCGGGCTTCACCGCTCCCGGTGGCATGTGGGATGCCGAAGGCCCGGTCGGCACCACCGCAACGACCGGCGTGGCCGTGGACGGCAACGTCGCGGGCCTCGCATCCGGCCGTGGCGGCACCTCCCCCACCTTCCTCAACGGGCTCCCCGGCCAGACGCTGGTCATCCGCTGGTGGGACGACAACAACACCGGCAACGACCACGGCTTGGCCATCGATAACGTGGTTCTCACCATCCCCACGCCCGGCTCCGCCGCGCTCATCAGCGTCGCCGGCCTCTTGGCCGCCCGCCGTCGCCGCGCCTGAGTCCGTCCTTCGGAACCCTCCAATCTGGTTTGTATCTCCCAAGCCCCGTGGCCCGACGCCACGGGGCTTCTTTCTTGTGCCCGCTTGGCGGCACGCCCGCTTGCGTGGTACGCTTTCCGCCAGCGGGTGGTCTTCCGCCCGCACACACCGGAGGCGCGGCCATGTCGAAGGTCTGCGTGTATTGCAAGCAGGATTGCTCCAACAAGCCGCGTCTGAAAGACGCCGACGGCCACTACGCCTGCAAGGCCTGCGCCCAGAAGCACGCCGGCGCGGCATCGCGGTCGGGTTCCCCACACCACGCCGCGCCCAATCCGCAGCGTGAAACCGCGACCTCGTCCGGCCATCACCACCCGCAGGCGCCAGCACCCCAAGCCGCCGCGCTCGACGGCAACGAGATCGACCTGTCGGCCGTGGTCGCCGCGAGCGAGCACGTGGATGTGCAACTGCAGGCCATGCGCGTGTGCCCCGCCTGCGAGACCTCCAACCTGCCCGCGGCCGAGGTGTGCCGCGAGTGCGGGCACAACTTCATCACGGGCCGCGCCCGGCCGACGCCCGAGGAACGGGCAGCGCGGGCCAGCGCCAAACTCGTGGGCATACCCGCACGGGCCACCTGCGAAAAGTGCAACTACAGCCTCAAGGGGCTGCGCACGCCCGTGTGCCCCGAGTGCGGGCACATCAACCCGACCGACGCGGCCAAGGTGGACCACCAGGAACGCTCGCGCGAATCGGCCAAGCGCTACTGGATGAAGCCCCTCCTCATAATCGCGGCCAGTCTGCCGATCGCGGCGGGCTTCCACACCTACATCGTGGCCCACGCCGGCGGCTCGATCATCAAGGGCCTGTTCGTCTTCGCACTCTTGCAGGTCATCTACGTGGCGTGCAGCTTTGTCGTCTACTTCGCGCTCTGCCTGATGTTCTTCGGATTCTCGCAGAGCCTGCGCCTGGCCACGCTGAGCCTGCTGGCGGTCGCCACCAGCACGGGCGCGATCTCGGCGGTGTTGTCGGTGCTCATCCCGCTCCCGCTCATTCCGGGCCTCATCACCATGTTCTGCTACTGCGGCATCGCGGCGGACCTGCTCGACATGGAACTCAAAGAGGCCTTCTTCTTCGGCATCCTCTGCTCCGTTGCCACGTGGTTGGGGGGCCCACTCCTCGTCATCGCCGTGCTCACGGCGCTGGGTATGTGAAGGCCCCGGCCCACCCGTCCATCACGCCGCGCCCCCACTACCCTCACCGTCTATGGCGGCTCACTTCCTTGATGAACTCGCTTGGCGCGGCCTGATCCACCAGTGCACGGATGAGCCCGGCCTGCGCGCCCACCTCGACCTGACCGCCGCGGGCGCGAAGCCGCGGCGGGCCTACGCGGGCGTTGACCCCACGGCCGATTCGCTCACCATCGGCAACCTCGTGCCCATCATCCTGCTGGCCCGCTTCCAGCGGGCCGGGCACACACCCGTAGTCGTGTTGGGCGGCGGAACGGGCCTCATCGGCGACCCCAGCGGCAAGAGCGCCGAGCGGCAACTGATGACGCGCGAGTTGGTCGAGGCCAACGTGGCCAGCCAGCGGACGATCTTCGAGCGCGTGCTGGACTTTTCGACTGGCGCGAAGAACGCCGCGCTGATGACCAACAACATCGATTGGCTCGGGGGCCTGAGTTACCTCGAAGCTCTCCGCGATGTGGGCAAGCACTTCAGCGTCAACCAGATGATCCAGCGCGACAGCGTGCGCGACCGCCTGCACAACCGCGAGCAGGGGATTTCGTACACCGAGTTCTCGTACATGATCCTGCAGGCGTACGACTTTCTCCACCTCTATCGCGCGCTAGGCGTCACACTCCAGATGGGCGGCAGCGATCAGTTTGGCAACATTGTGAGTGGGTGCGATCTGATACGACGACACACGTTTGTAGACCCGCTGGACGTTGCTATTCCTGCGGCTGCCGCGACAGCGGCACAGAGAATCGGCCATCCCGGTCCTGACGTGCAAGCGTCGTGGAGGCAACAGGCCGCAGACGCGGCAGCTAGGTCTAAGAGCTTGCCCGCCTTCGGCCTCACCACGCCCCTCATCACCAAGGCTGATGGCGGCAAGTTCGGCAAGACCGAGTCGGGCGCGGTCTGGCTCACCGCCAAGCGCGGCCCGGGCGACACCTCTCCGGCACGCACCAGCCCGTACGCCTTCTACCAGTTCTGGCTCAACGCCGCCGATGCGGACGCCGGGCCGTTTCTCAAGACGTTCACGTTCCGCACCAAGGACGAGATCGAGGCGCTCCTCGCCCGGCAGACCGCAAACCCCGGCGAGCGTGCCCCGCAGCGAACCCTGGCGCAGGACATGACCGACCTGCTCCACGGCCAGCCCGCGCGGCTCGCGGCCGAGGCCGCCGCGCAGGCGCTCTTCTCGGGCGACATCGCGGCGTTGCCCGCGGACCTGCTCGGCGAGGTGCTGGCCGCCGCGCCGACGAGCAACCACGACAAGGCTGCCCTCTCCGCAGAGGCGGGCGCGGGCACACCCTTGCTCGATGTGCTCGCCGCCACGCTCTGCAAGAGCAAGAGCGAAGCGCGGCAGGCGCTGACCGAAGGATCGGTATCCGTGAACGGCAAGAAGGCGGCCCTTGCCGACCGGCTCACCGCTGCGCACCTGCTGCACGGGTCCACCATCGCCCTCCGGCGCGGCAAAAAGAACTGGCACGTAACACGCTGGGCATAGCCGCGCACTGGTGGGGCGGACGTCCCGTCCGCCCGCGCGTGGATCGGGCTGCGGTACGGCGGGTCGGTGCCGTGGTACGCGGAGGCTCGGCGACGCGTGCCACGCGAACAACTGCGGCGCGTCGCACGGGCCGCAGAGCCGGCCCGTACGACGGCACCGAATGCGCGATCCTGTCCCCTACCACCTGTCCCCTCCTCCCTTCGTCTACAACTCCTTCGCATCCTTGCCCCAACTCTGCTGCACGCCCTTCACAAGCGGGCCCAGCAGGTTTTCGATGCGTGCCTCCGGCCAGGGCACCGGCAATGAGCCCGGCAGCGTGCCGCGCAGCATCATGCCCAGAAAGGTGAACTGCGCACGCAGGGCCTCGGCGAAACTCATGCGCGGCTGCACGCCGTTGGGGCGAATCACCAGCACCGTTACATCATCGTCGGGCAGCTCGCCGTCGCACGCATCGATCACGCCCCGGTACAGCGACGCCGCGAAGCGGTCGGGCGTCTGCGGGTTCAGGCCGCCGGCGATGGTCAGCAGGCCGTCTTCGCCGATGAACGAGCCGTCCTTGCGGCGGGCCTCCACCAGCGAATCGGTGTAGAGCACCACCAGATCGCCCGGGCGCATGCGCAGGGCAAACTGCTCGTACTTGGCGATGTCGTCGATGCCCAGCGGCAGGTTGCCCGCGGCAAAGTCTGGCGCCGGCGCGGCCTTTGCGGCGGCCTTGCTGCCGGCCCGTGGCGCGGTGGGCCGCTCCACTTCCAGGATGCGCCACTCCTTCTTCTTGCTCGAATACACCAGCGGGCTCGGGTGGCCCGCGTTCACCGCCGTAAAGGTGTCGGTCGGCGCGAAGTACGTCGCCACCACCGCCGTCGCGAACCGCCCCATGGTGCTCGCGGCAACAAACTCGCGGTTGATGGCTTCCACCAGCCGCGTCTGATCCAGGTAGTTCATGTAACGCCGCATGAGCGACCGCAGCGTGCGGCCCAGCTCGGCCACCGTGGTGCCGTGCCCGGCCACATCGGCCACGAGGATGCGGCTGATGCGGCCGGTGCCGCAGCTCGACACGTAGTGCACATCGCCGCCGGCCTCATCGCCCTTGTGCGGGCGCGAGAGCACCCACGCATCGATCCCCGGCATGGTCACGCCGTTGTCGGTGGCGCCGTTGCCGCCCCACACCTCGAGGCACTGCATGGTGTGCGGCGCGGCGGCGGCAAGGGCGGCACCGCCTTCTGCCGCGCTGCCAGATGGTGTGCCTGCGGGTTGCTTGGCGATCAGTTGCATGGTCGTGCTGCTCGGCGTCGGCGGAACGGAACAGGGCTGGCGGTGGGGAGGCGGTCCAAGCCTATGAGATGCCGCGCGTGGCGTGGCCGTGTCCTGTGCCACATGCTGCCGCCGCTCTGGGCGGCTGCTTGTGGCGAACGGTTGGGAGCACGGGCAGGCCGAGCGAGACCACGCGCCCCCTCGGGGCCACGCGGCGCGCCGGTGTCAGGAGCACCGAAGTCGGTTGCGGAGCCGACCGACTTGCGGTGGCACGGGGGGGCTTGCCGTTCTCGGTCGGCGGCCTGTACAGCCGCCGAACGCTCGCGTTGAACTCTTTCGCTCGCGCTTCGCGCTCGCCCGCGTCCGCATTCATCCCGGGCTCGCCTTCTCTGCGTTCCGCCGCGCCGCTGCCTCCCTCTGCGTACAGCCCTCCACTTTCACCTGCCACCTGTCCGCTCCACCACCCGCACATCCATCACCGGCGGCGGCACCGCGATGCGGGCCGCGTCGACCGCGGCGTGCGGAAGCCGGACCGCATGGTTGGTCAGGGCAGCACGACTTCGCGGCGGTGCAACTCCCAATCGAGCGGGAGTTCGCCGAGGTCGGCCAGGGCCCTTTCGACCTTGGCACGGACCAGCGGGCCCGAGGTACCCGTGCCTTCCTCGTTGGCGGCGAAGATCAAGGCCCGCCCGTCGCGCTCGATCCAGCCGACAAACCACCCCAAGTCGGACTCGATGCCGTCAACTTCGCCGCTGTATGTGCCCGTCTTGCCGCGATACGTCCATCCGCCGTCCTGAGCGAGGATCAGGCACTCTTTGACGATCGCGGTGGCCCGAGGCGCGACCGGGAGCGTGCCCTCCTGCAACCTTCGCAGAAACGACACCTGCTCATTAGCGGAAATGCGCAGCGACCCGCGCAGCCAGAAACGCGTGAGGCCCGAGGAGATGTCTCTGTTACCGTAGTCCAGAGCGTCGATGGAGCGTTGCATCCGAGTCTCGCCCACGCGTCGTGCCAACTCCTGGAAGTACCACAGCACCGAGAGGCCGATGGCGGAGCGCAGGGAGTGGTCATGGTTGTTGATATCCCGCTCCTGCGGCGCGCCGTCCCATTTGATGATGTGGTCTGCATCCGGGATGACCCCGGTGTCGACTCCGATCAAGGCGTTGGGGACCTTGAACGTTGACGCGGGCGGGAATCTCCGGGTCGCGCGGCACGGATTCATCACCCGGGTTCGGCCTGAACGTGGCTCGAACAGCACGAGGCACGCGTCGCCCATGTGCGTAGACTCGCTTTCGGAAGCGGTGTCGGATGGCGGAGGTGCAAAGGCACGGGTCGCCGCAGCGGAAAACCCGGCGTCGACCCCGCGCCCGAGAGACGGGTAAGGATGCCGAGCAGAGGAACATGCACAGGTGGTGAGGGCGATCAACGCCAAGGCAACGGAGTGAACGGCGGTGGGCACGGCGGCGCTCCCGATGAAGGAGCGTATCTCTCGGTGTTCACGCGGCGGCCGCTTGACATTCGCCGCGACCTCGTGCGCTCGTAATCTCGAACGGCGCGGCCACGGGCGTGCCCGCCGCCGAATCACTGCGCGCGGCAGGCGAGGGCCAGCGCATCTGAGCATGCGTCCCGCTTGCCTCACCCACCCCCACCCCGCTCCACCACCCGCACATCCATCACCGGCGGCGGCACCGCGATGCGGGCCGCGTCGACCGCGGACTTCACCTCGGCCAGCAAAGCCTGACGCACGGTCCCCACGCCGGGTGTGCGTGCCCACACGCTCACGGTCCACACGACGGCGGGCGAAATCTCCGTGAGGGCCACCACCGGTGGCGGGCTGGCCAGCACATCGGCGGGGTGCGAGGAGGTGGCACTCCCTGTGCGCACGATCCGCTCCGCCGCGCCCAGAAGCGCGGCACGCGTGGCCGCGAGGTCGGCCCCGGCCCAGACCGGCACGGTGATGCTCACCTGGCGCGTGGGGTGGCGGGTCTGGTTCTCGATCACGCCGCCGAAGATCGCGCCGTTGGGCACGATGATGCGGCGGTTGTCGGCGGTGTCGAGGTTGGTGGTGAACAGGTCGATGCCGTCAACAATGCCCACCTGACCGGCGACCACCACGCTGTCGCCGATCTTGAAGGGGCGGAAGATGAGCAGCAGCACGCCGCTGGCGAGGTTGGAGAGGTTGCCTTGCAGGGCGAGCCCGATGGCCAGGCCCGCCGTGCCCAGCACCGCCGCGAAGCCGGTGGTGTTGATGCCGAACGTGCCCAAGCAGGTGATGACCGCAAAGAAGAGCACGGCCCACTTGACGACGTTGCCGAAGAACTTGGCGAGCGTGAGGTCAACATGTGCCCGGACCGCGGCGCGGAGGATGACGCGGCGGAGCCAGCCGGCGATGATCCAACCCAGCACGAGCACGGCCATCGCGGCCACAATGCCCGGGCCCTTGTCGGCGGCGAAGGCGACGGCCTTGTCGGCGAAGGTCTCGACGCGGGCGGCAGAGTCTTTGAGCAAGCCCTGGCCGGCGGCGGCGAGTTCTTTGGCCGTGTTCACCGTGGAAGATGCTCTTGCGCTCATGCTGGTGGTTCGGTCGGCTCCGGCATGGGCGGCGCGTGCCGCGTGCGGGAGCGTGGTGGCGGAAAGAGAGAGGAACGGTAGCCGGAGGCAAGGCGCTTCACGCGCCCCAGTCGTGCAGCGCACCGAGCAAGGCCCGCACCTGTCCGCTGGTGGAACGGTTGGCCGCGACGAAACTCAGGGCTGATGCACGCAGCCCCGCCGCGCGGGCCGCATCGCCCGCCACGGCGGCGATGGTCTGGGCCGCGGCCATGGGCGCGGCGGGTGTGAGCGCCAACCGCTGGATGTGCACGCACGAGACGTTGTCCACCAGGGCCTCGTTCAGGGCATCGGCCGGAGCAAAGACGATGGTGCCGCGTGCCATGCACTCAAACACGATGCTGCGCTGCCGGCCGTCGGCACCGGCGAGGAGCACCGCGTCGGCGGTGAGGGCCAGGTCTCGGCGCGATTCGAGCTCGGCGATGAGCGACACGCGCCCCTTCAAGGACGGCACCCGCTCCACCAGCGCCCACAGGCCCGGCGTGCCCATGCGGCGCGGGTGGCCCAGCCCGGCATCCGCCAGCACCAAGAGGCCCGGCACCAGCGTGGCCAGTTGGCCCAGCGCCTGCACGCTGCTGTGCAGCGCGGCCGCGTCGCTGCCATCGGCCAGCAGCATCAGCGAGAACGCGCCCGCCGCGTCGATCGGCGCACGCGCGGCGTGCCCCGGGTGCACGCCCCAGGGCACCATGCGCACGCGTTGCGAGGGCACACGCCGGGCCAGCTCGACCACCAGCCCCGCATCGGGCGCGAGAAAGCCGATCTCGCCGGCCAGGCCGCTCCGACCGCGCCCCCCCGCGCGCCAGGTTCGCCCCGCGGCATCGACCATGCTGGGTGACGAGACTTCGAAGAGTGTGCGCGCTGCGCCCACACGCCGCGCCACGTGGCCCGCGAGGGCCCAGGTCTTTTCGACCGCCACCTCGCCGTTGTCCGTCGGAGGTGCAGCGCACACCAGCACCACATCGGCCAGCTTTCCACCAGCGGGGCCGCCGGGGGCGGACGGCTCACTCGCGGGTGCATCCGGCGGCGCGGCCTTGGCCAACTCCTCTGCCAAGGCCCGAGCGCGCAGGCCGGTGGTGAAGGGCAGGCCGTGGTCGTGGTACCCCACGCTGGTGGTGTAGACCGCCGCGGAGTCGCTCGCGAGCCGCTCGGCGCAGCTGCGCGGCAGGGCCTGCAGGACGCGCACGCCTTCATCCGCCAGGCCTACCTCCAGCCGCTGGAGCATGGGCCACTCGTGGCGGAGCATCTGGGCATCGGTCAGGAGGAGCACACGCACGCAGAGGGGTAGGCCCGCCGCAGCGGGCACGGGCCCGGGGGGTGCTCCACGCAAGCACTCAGAGGCGAGGCCGCAGGTGTGAACACGCGGTGGAGAACCGGACTGGCGCGGAGCGGCGCGTTGGACGCGGGAGGGCCGACGGCATGTGGATGCGAAGCCTATGCAATGCGTAAGTTGTGCAAAGACAGGTGTTTATGCGATGGGCTGGGAGCAGTTCACCGTAGGATTTTTCACCGGAAGCGACTGGGTGCGGCGTATGGAGCTCTGTCCGGCGTGTGTTGAAACGCCGTGCATATGCCGCTCGCGGCTGCCCGCCAGAACCTCACGCGGAGGCGGCCAGATTGGCACCTTCCAGCCATACGCTCACGCGATGGTCTCCGCCAAGTTGGCCGGTGCCCGCGGGGGCAAGCGTGTACGCGCGGCCCGCAGCGTCCGACGGCCACCAGGGCACGGCCTCGACTGCGCGGCCCTCGGCGGTGACAACGCTGAGGCGTTGGGCGAGCACGGCGGGCGTGGCGATGTCGGCCACGGTGCTCAGCCGCTGCGTGGCGCGCGGGCCGGTGAGGTCCGGGGCGCAGGCGAGCAGCGCACGGGTGTAGGGGTGGAGCGGATTGGCAAAGAGCTCGCGCGTGGGCGCGGCCTCCACCACGCGGCCGGCGTACATCACGCACACGGTGTCCGCGCGTTCGGCCACGATGCCCAGCGCGTGGGTGATCAGCATCACCGCCAGCCCCCGCTCGCGGCTCAGCACGCCGATGAGGTCGAGCACCTGCTTCTGCACGCCCACGTCGAGCGCCGTGGTCGGCTCATCGGCCAGCAGCAGGCGCGGCTGGCACGCCAGGGCCATGGCGATCATCACGCGCTGGCGCATGCCGCCGGAGAACTCGTGCGGGTAGGCGTTGAGCCGCACGCCAGATTCACCCCCCGCGGCCCCGCCGCCACCGCCCC
>JAUMHO010008840.1:0-12000 GCA_032360965.1 Ulva armoricana | reverse complement strand
CCCGGCCGAAAAATATGATTTGTTAGTCGGTGACTCGGCGAGAACATTCACCGCGACTCAATGGAAAAATGGCAAAGACAACGGCGGGATCGGTGGCGTACCTACCTGGCGTGGAATCTGCGATGGCTGGTCTGCGGCCACCATGACTTGGCCTCGTCCAGCGAAGGCCGTGACCTTAACTGCGGCCAATGGCACTCCGGTGACCTTCTACCCAGAAGACATCAAGGCCTTGGGCTCACAAATGCACGCCAAAGGTATTAAGAAAGTCACCTTCTTGGGCCGCCGTTGCAACGGCAGCACCGGGTACATCACAGGCGCTTGCGATGAAACCAATCCTGGCGCTTTGCACCTCTCACTCGCGAACCGCGTGGGAGCTGAAGGCAAGAGCTTCGTGGTGGATGCGTCTCCAGGCAAAGAAGTGTGGAACTATCCTGTCTCAAAATATGAATTCACCTACGCCCAACCTCTCACAGGCGCAACCAGCAATAACTGGAAGGCGGTTCGGGTTCCATTGCTAGGCAACGAAGACAAGCTCATCAAAGGCAAAAAGCGTGCTGAAGGCACTGTCTATGTTGTCGCCGTCATTGCGAAAGTAAACACCATGGATATGCGCACGACGAACTTGTCGGCCTACGATGATGAAGCCGCAGACGTGCAACAGGAACTCACTTGGTCATATGATCTTGAGTTGGATGCCCAGGGTAAAGTTCTGGGTGGCGAATGGATGAAAAAAAATGGCCCCGATTTTATTTGGGCGCCTCGTGAAAATAGCCGCCCGCTTTCTGTCGCCGAGACCCGCACACGTTTGAGCTTTGATGCCAATCGTGGAGTGACTCCAGCACTTCAGGCGGCAGCGTTGCAAGCTTCGGCTGCGGCCCAACCTCTGGCGGTCATCGTCGATAAACTGTTCGAACTGTCTGCTGAATAAATCCTAGCGTGATCGTTCCTTGGCCAGTCTCACGGCGGCCAAGGCGTTCACTCGGCCCGCTCCATACACATTCGCTTCGCCAATCTTATCCGCGGAATCAACGATGATGCTTTCCACCTGCTTCGGTGTGAACTTCGGATTCACCGAGTACACCAACGCCGCGACTCCTGAAGCGACGGGAGCCGCGTAAGAAGTCCCGCTGCCTGAACGGTAACGATCTGTCGTGGGCTTTGAGTAGACGTTCGTAGAGTAAAGATTATGGCCAGGAGCAACCACATCAATGAACTGGCCGTAGTTTGAGCCACCTGAGGAGAACCAGCTCGTCCGGTAGGTCCAGCGCTTGTCCGAGGCATTGGTAGCACCAACAGCGAAAACGTTGGGATAGTCTGGATAGCTCGCGACCGAACGGTTTTTGCCTTGGTTACCCGCGGCGTAGACCAGCAGTGCGCCTTTATCAGCAGCGTACTTGCCTGCTTCTTGAACGATCGTGCTCTCAATGCCCGTGAAACTCACGTTGATGACTTTGGCGCCTTTGTCGGCCGCCATTTTGATGCAATCGGTGATGAGTTTCATTGTGGCCGAGCCATTGCTGTTCGAGATGCGCAAAGGCAGGATGCGCACACCCGATGCGATGCCGGCCCCACCCAGATCATTACCGACGTGGGCCGCAATCAAACCACCGACGAAAGTTCCGTGAGCAGTCGTCGTGGTATTGTCGGCACGGTTCTCAATCAAGCTCCAACCCGGCAGCACGCGCCCCTTCATGTCTTCGTGATCCACTTGTACGCCTGAATCGCAAACCGCAACGATGATGTCGTTGCTCCCAACCGTGTAATCCCAAGCGAGATCCGAAGAAATCGTTCTGTGGTGCCATTGCTTTTCAGCGTCGGCCGCTGGAAAACTCGCCTCTTTTTCGAGGGTGTTATATTCAACGAATTTAAAGGCGCCGGTCTTGAGCATATCCTCGCGAAGCTGTTCGAGGCTGCCCCGGCGGGTCTGCTTGTCAGAAGGCTTTAAAACCTCGGCAATGCTGCCTGAGGCGCTTTTGAGCTCAAACTGCTTCAAGAGGCCTGGGGTGGCGCTCTTGGTGTCCTTGAATTGATAGAGAAGCTCCCCTGTATGCGCTGGCGAGGCCGCATGCACTTGAGTTGAAATGAGTGCCAGGGCCGCCAAAGTCCGTTTCAGCATGGGTCCAACTCCCTTGTGCCTTCCTGGCACGATGAGGATCGATCAAGTCATTTCTTACATTTTGGCATGGAGGGCCAAAGTCACTAAGGGAGGGTAAATCTTACCATTCTAATGACATGCAGCATTTTATTGGCCATAACTAAGCCTTATGAATCGTTGGATTTTATATCTTATTGCTATGAGTCTGAGCACAGCCGCAAGTGCGAAAGACATCGTATTACTGTCGGGCTTTGATCCCTTTGGCCAACTTTCTGTCAACAACTCTTGGGTGATTGCGCAGCAAGTTAAAGCGCAACTTATGGCCTCACGTTCGGACGCTGAAGTCGTCACCTGCTTGCTGCCAACGAGCTACAATCGCGCCATTCCTGCTTTCGAAAAATGCCTCAATGAATTGCCAGAAAAACCCACACTCGTGATCTCTCTCGGAGCAGGTCCGTGTAACGTGAAATGGGAAACTCGTGCGCACAATCGCGACCATGATAAAGGGCCAGATAACGATGGCGTCAGTCGCAAACGCCAAGTAATAACACCCGGTGGCCCGGCAGATATTGGCTTGCGTTTGAACTACGGTGCCATGTGGTGCTCACTGACGGCAGAAGAAAAGAAACTTACCTGGGTTTCAACCTCTCCAGAAAATTTTGTATGCAACAACACCGCTTTCCGTTTCACCGAAAGACATCCTGAGCAGATGTACGGTTTCATTCATGTCCCGAACGTGACTTGTGAAAAGAAAACTCCCGACATCACCAAACGCTCGATCGCACTGATCACCAAGATGATAGGCATCCAACTCGACACCCGCGCCTCGCTGACCTCGACGATTGAATGGCCGATGGAATTTAATGACGTTCGTTTGCCGGACACGCGCGACGAAATCCGCACGTTGCTGCGCGGGCCGATCGAAGCCTGCGAAAAAGAATTCCTCGATCGCTGGCGCAAAGATTTTTAAAGCATAGCTGCGAGACGATCACCCAGCGGCCAGGCCGTCACCCAGCCCGTTTTATACAACCCACCCACTGCATACAGTTTAGACCCGATGGCCCCCGCCCACGGACGGCGGCCTTTGGTCTGCGCTCTTAGTCCGGTAATGATGTGCGGTTTTCCAGAAGGGAGATCGATATTCACATGGGCCAAGAACTCGTCGCGGATGGCGCTTAGTTCAGCGAGGTGAGGAATGAAGGTCGCATCCCCGCTGACGCTGGTGGCACCTAAGATCAAGCGCTGGAGATCGGCGTGGTAAACACACACGATTCCTTCCAACCCGATGACAAAATCCTTCGCACCGTAGTCGGCATTGTCCCACTGAAAGAAAGATCCTTGCGTGCTCTTCATACTCTCCAAAGGTGAGCCCACGAAGAGTTCCCGCGTCCACTCGCTCCAAGGCCCTGTGGCCATCACGACGACGTCGGCTTCAATTTTTATTCCGCCCATGATGCCGACCTGCCACATATCGCCCACGCGCTCTAGTGAAGTCATGACCGTTTTAATTTTTTCAACTTTGGGTTGCGGAACGCTGGCAAGAAATGTCGCCGGCTCAATAATCCAACCAGGCTCGGTGGTTATGTAGCGGGGAGATTTTTTTGCGCTAAACTGTGAAGTCGAAATTTTTTCGAGATGACCGTAACGACGTTCAGCTTTGTCAGAGTAAACCCAGGAGTGCACGGCAGTTTCTTTTAAACCGGCCCAGCGTTCGCGTGAAAAAAGTGGATGACTGTAGTTCCACATCTCCACAATCTCATCACCCAGGGGACTCAAACCTGGACGAGTGCCTCTGAGTGCTGCGATGGCGGTGGATCTGAGAGACGTCGCGGGTGCCAAATCATCGTTGGCGATTTGAAGAATTGAAGAGAATTTGTCAACATTGGCCTTCTGCGTGAGAGCGAAAAGAAACGCTGTTGCCGCCACTCCCTCGCCTATCACCACTAATCGCGCCATGCTGCTCAATCCCCGTTATTTAATTCTGCTCTCATCCTCTCACAACTGCTTGCCATTGGCACGGGGGGCCCGATAACCTTTTTCTCTCGTAAAAATGCCCAGGAGAACTCATGGCTTTGGATTCAGCAGCACTCATTTATGCCACTCAAAAACTGCAATTGCCGCCGGCAAAAGTTTTGGCCACCGCCACGCTTTTGATCACGGAGCAATGTACCGTTCCCTTCATTGCTCGTTACCGCAAAGAAGTCACCGGTGGTTTGGATGAAGTGCAAATCCGCGCCATTCACGAAGCCTACGAAGAGCACATCGAAATCGAAAAACGCCGTGCCTTTATTCTTGATGCTGTCACGAAAATGGAAGCGATGACGCCGGTCCTGGAAAAACAAATCAAGACGGCCACGACGCTGAACCAACTCGAAGACCTTTATGCTCCTTACAAATCAAAGAAGAAAACCAAGGCGATGATCGCCAAGGAATTCGGACTTGAACCCGTCGCCAACCTCATCCTTACGGGCAAAGGTGGACTCGAATCCCATAAGGCCGCGCTGGAAGAGATCGTGGCGAAATCTGGCGGTAAGTTGAAAGACGTCGCCGAAGCACTCGTGGGCGCATCAGATATCATCATCGAGACTTTTTCTCACGACCTCACTCTCAAAGAAAAACTGCGCCACGAGTTCTGGCGCCAAGGCGCGATCAAGACGGTCAAACGCAAGGATGCCGAGACCATTGAAGAACACGCCAAGTTCCGCGACTTCTTCGAATTCTCTGAACCCCTCTCAAAAATCAAAGAACCGAAGGCTTCTCACCGCTACCTGGCCCTGCGCCGCGGGATGATGCTGAAAGTTCTTAAGGTCGACGTGGAAATCGATCCGCTACTCGCCTATGGCATGATTGAAGAACAGTTCTTCCCTCAGCGCGCTTCTTTGGGCTGCTATGACCACCTCAAAAAATGCGCCCAAAAGGCCTACGACCAAGTCATCCAGCCCAGCCTTGATCTCGAGGTGAAAAACGACCTTAAGAAGGCCGCCGATACCGCCGCTATCAACATCTTCGGGGTCAACCTCAAAGACCTTCTCTTGCAGCCTTATTTGGGCTCTAGAGCTGTTCTGGGCATCGATCCGGGTGTGAGAACAGGGTGTAAAGTCGTCATCATCGACGCCACCGGGAAGTTCATGGGTGACCACGTGGTTTATCCCTTCGCTCCGAAAAATGATGTGAAGGGCTCGGCGCAGATTCTTACCAAAATGATCGACGCGTTCAAGATCGAGTACGTCTGCGTGGGCAGTGGGACCTATGGCCGTGAAACACTCGCCTTCTTGGAAGAGCATGTTCCCCAGGTCAAGAACGGCGCCACCAAGGCCACGTTGATTTCAGAATCTGGCGCTTCGATTTATTCGGCATCTGACATTGCTCGCGAAGAATTCCCCGATAAAGACGTTACCGTCCGTGGCGCGATCTCTATTGCTCGCCGTTTCCAAGACCCGCTCGCGGAACTGGTGAAAATCGATGCGAAATCCATCGGCGTGGGCCAATACCAACACGATGTAAATCAAATCCAACTCAAAAACTCGCTTGAAGGTGTCGTTGAGTCCTGCGTGAACTTCGTAGGAGTCGATTTGAATACGGCGTCAGCGCCCTTGCTCGCGTTCGTGTCGGGCATCGGTCCGACCGTGGCCAAAAACATCGTCACCTACCGCCAAGAGAAAGGTGCCTTCCAATCCCGCCAAGACCTCTTGAAGGTTCCGCGTTTCTCGCAAAAAGTGTTCGAGCAGTGTGCGGGCTTCTTGCGCCTCTACACTTCAACCAATCCGCTGGATGCGACGTTCATTCACCCCGAGCGCTACGCAATCCTCGAGACCTGGGCGGCGAAGAAAGGCAAGGCGATTGCGGACTTGGTCAATGACCGAGAACTCCAAAACGCCCTCGAGAAAGACCCTGAACTGAAAAAAGAAATCGGCGAGATGACCCTCACAGATATCGCCAAGAGCTTACGTGCTCCCACGCAAGATCCCCGGACCGTCTTCAAGAGCGTCGAGTTTGCGAAAGGCATTTCAGATCTCAAAGACCTCAAGATGGGCGAATGGTATCAAGGTGTCGTCACCAACATCACCATGTTCGGTGCCTTCGTGGACATCGGCATCAAGGAGAATGGTCTCCTGCATATCTCCCAAATTTCAGACACTTTTGTGGAGAACGCGACCGACAAATTGAAGGTCGGCATGGAGCTCAAGGTGAAAGTGATCGGGGTGGATATGGAACGCAAGCGCGTCTCCCTCTCCTGCAAGGCCGACGCGCGCCCTGAAGGTGTCCCGACATCTGGCGGGAGCACTCGCCCGATGCCCAAGATGCCCGCCCAGCCAGCGTTTAAGAACAACGCCTTTGCCGGATTGTCAGGCATCAAAGTTAAGTAAGCATTTCGAGTCTGGTGAGAGCCCCTCTCATCAGACTTTTTACCGCCGCTGCGAAGAAACTTCGCGTTATAGTACTAATCCATTTTAGAATTATTTTTCTCATTCTTAATTCAAATATTCTATCTATCAAAGTGCTCATGTTATCTGCACCAAAAGGCGGCACATGAAACTAACTCACCTCACTGACAAGACACTACTAAATGACACAAAGGTTCTCACCCAGCGGGAAAGAAAAATTACCCTCGAATTGCTATGGCATCTGAAAGAGATTGAGACACGTAGGCTCTTCAGCGATTTGAAGTATAGTAGTCTCTTTGATTATTGCACTCGAGAACTGGGTTACTCAGAGGGCTCGGCACAGAGAAGAATCGTCGCTGCGAGGGCCTTGCGCTCTATGCCTGAAATTGAAAAAAAGATTGAATCAGGAGCTCTGAACTTATCTACCGTTGGGCTAGTTCAAAGAGTTTTAAAAACTGCGACGATTGATGAAAAGAGAAAAGCTTTTGAAGAAATCGAATTCAAAACGCAAAACCAAGTTTTGGAAATACTAAAACAAAGTCCCATGCTCGAAAAGAAGCATAGTATAGAAGTCGATGAAGAAACATTCCAACTCATCAAAGAACTTAAAAACCTCAAGCCAGATGTAGATCCTATAAAATTGGCACTTAAAGTCGCTATCGCTCAAGCGAAAAAAGAAAAATTCAAACTCGCGGATAAAAACGTAACAACAGCCAGAGAGACGAAATCTCGAACTCCGACCTATGCAATTAAGAGGGCCCTCGCTAAGAAGGCTTCTTACAAATGCCAAAACTGCGGTTCAAAATACGCTCTTCAGTATGATCACCGAATTCCTTGGTCCAGAGGTGGGCAGACCAACATTGAGAATATTCGACTCCTATGTCGAAACTGTAATTTGAGATCAGCTCTACATTCAGGTTTAAGCATCAAGAGCAAATCTAACACCACCTGAGCGTTTTAGTTTGAGCCAAACTTACCCATCTAGCCCCGATGGGTTAGCCCGCACGATAATGTGAGCATGACACGTTCCAAGGCCCTCACTATTGTGACTGACTCCGATCTTCCCTCCACAGGCGTAGACGAAAAACTCGCGCCTCAGTTCAAAGAGGCCCGGGAGCGCGGTATTCACATCGAGGACTTCTTCAACGACTTCCTCGAACGTTTCCTTTCCCTCGATACTCGCCGGGCGTACCAAGGCGACCTCGACGCTTTTTTTGCGTTTCTTAAAAGTGGCGGCGAGCTTCTGCGCCACCCGTCGGACCTCAAGGCCTTTCACTTTCAGCTGTACCGCGACAAACTCATTGCTGAAGGCAAGGCCTCTGCGACTGTCAATCGTCGCCTAGTTGCGATTCGCTCTTTTATGAAGTGGGCCGTGGCCGCGAAACTAGTGGACCATAATCCACTGGATGTGGTGAAGCTGCCGAAGGTTCAGACCGAATCACCCACGCAAGCGTTTGACGATGAAGAAGTCACTAGCATGTTGGCGGCCCCAGACCTCAATACCGTCAGTGGAAACCTCCATCGAATCTCTATGGTACTTCTCTTTCACTTAGGCCTTCGACGTGCGGAGCTCACGGCTTTGCGTCTGATGGACTTCCAGCAGCAACGTGGGCATTTTGTCGTGCGCGTCCATGGTAAGGGCGACAAGGTTCGCCTAGTCCCGGTGACTGAAACGGTGACCCATGAGCTGCACGCCTACTACGCTCGTCTGATGCGACTGGGAGTTAAGCTCGAGCCCGATGAGTGGCTCCTGCAGACCGATCCTGTGAAACGTCGCGGCCAGCGGGTCGACGGATCCACCATCTATCGAATCATTGAAAAGTATGCCCGAGCACTCGAGATCAATAAGAAGGTCTCACCGCACTCCTGCCGGGCCACCGTGATCTCTCACTTGCTTGATACCCAGTCGGCCCCGATCCGTGATGTAGCGATCTTTGCGGGGCACGCCAACGTGACCACGACTGAGCGCTACGATAAGCGTCGCCAGAATCTCGAGAAGAGCGCGGCCTATGCAGTGGATTTCGAGCTCGAGAAAAAGAAAGCTTAGGCTGATTTACTAAGCAAGAATTGCTTCATGTGAGAGCGGCCAGTTTTCACGAAACGCGCGAAGTGCTGGGCCATCAACTGATGTGAACTCTCCAGCGCCTTGTAATCCACAAACAGATAGACGTCTTGCGTTTGCCCAAAATCAAAGCGCGAAGCCACCTGGAAGTCTGTGCACGAGAGCATGAACGCCTCGAGCTTATTTTGCGTATAAAACGGATTTAGACCCCACTCACCGATCGCCTGCTGAAAACCTTCCCAATGACTACTTTCGTTTGCTCCATTGAGCGATGAGGACTTAATGAGAAGACGAAGCTTTCCATGGGGACGAACTTCGTTAAAGAACAACGATGCTGGGCATTTGAACAACAAGCCTGTCGAGGTGATTTGCTGCAAGTCAATCAAGCCAGCGCCTGAAAGTCCTGGGCCAAACTCCATGAGCAAGCGCCCTGGTACGCGCAAACGGAAATCCCGCTGAGGAAGTTTGCCTTCGAGCAAAAAACACTGAACAAAATCTTGATAGGTTTGCGAGTTCAAGCAATCCACGACGGCAAATTTTTTGTAAGGTCCCGAGGGTGAGATGAAAGAGACTTCGCACGGAGCGTGACTCTCTTGGCCGCACCAGTGACGCTCAAAAATCGCATCCTGGTAAAGCTCGTACAAGTTCGTTTGAATGATCTGACTGCCCGAGGTACGTAACCAAACCGACATCGCTCGTAGTTTTTGCAGCTCATTGGTTTTCTGATCGAACTCTGCTTTAAAAACCGCATCGCTCTTCAAGCGCGCCTGATTGAGCTGACAGGTTTCATGAAAATCGGTCCACTGAAAACTCACCGGGCCACGTGGGTTCAAAACCACGGTCTCGTTCAGGCCTTGCCATCCTGAGCGCGGAGAGGTTGCAGAGAGATTTTTATTCGCAGCTAAATTTAGCGTTTGCATCGAACCAGTTTAAGTCAGGTCGCATGAATTACAATAACGGATTTTTTTCCGCTATGAACTCTCACCCGCTCCTCGTACTAGTTGGATAAAACTAGGATTGTCTCTTCGGAACTGAATGAAGGAAAACGTTGAAAACACGAGAGATACGAGGAACGGAACGAAAAAAGCAATACTTAGCCCAAGGGCATCAATATGCACGGGAAGACTGCGTTCGACAAAAATATCGGGCATGAGGTTATGACCAAATCGTTCAAGTACAATAAGAAATACTGTACCCACCGCCACTCCTAGGAAACAACTGACGGCCGCCAGTTGTAAAACGAAAGTGAAAACCAGACGCTCAATTTTCGGCAGAGACAAACCCAAGAGCCAAAAGCTCGCCAGATCAGGACGGATTTTAGTGAAGAAAAGAAACAGGCCGGTGGTAATCGCCAAGGCCACCAAGAGTGCCATCGCCGTGAACAGCGCCAGCATCACACGAGTTTCAAGATTCAACGCCCACACTAAAGTCTGATGTTGATCTTCCCACGTCTCAAACCGGAGCCCTTCAGTGCCGCTCAAAAACTCTTTGGCGCGGGCCCAGTCTTCCCGCTCAAAAAACCTCCAGCGTTCAGCTCCACGCTGTCGAACGAGGTTTTGCACCAACGCTAAACGTGACCAACCGTGCATGCTATCCAGCTCAGGCACATCGGTCAGTAGGTAATCACTCACTGACGTCGCCAATTGGCGCGGGATCTCTCCCATCAACGCTTCCGTGGTTCCAGGAGCGATCAATAATAAGTCAGCAAAAAAAGTTGTCCGCAATTTTTGAGCAAGATCAGCACCGAGAATGATGCCAGTGACGTCTTTGTCATCTAGAAATGGTGGCCGCTTGCCGCTGAAATCTATGCCATGCAAAACCAAAGGGGCCACTTGCCCACCATTGCGAACCAGTACTTCCGTCTGGCGCTCACGGGCCATGCTCCAATTCTCAGCACGTGCTTTTTCCCACAGCTGCGGCTCAACACTTTCATCTACAAAGCGCACGACACCCACACCATGGTAAGACTGCGAACGTGCGACGAGGCCTCGTTGCAGACCGCCCATGATACCTTGGATGATCATCAACGCTGATGACGATAGAAACAACCCCGCCAGCGCCAAGAACAATAATCCCTGGCGCGTGCGGGCGTTAAAAAGGTAAGCGAGAAAATAGCGTTGAAACGCTCCCATTACAGCTCGTAAAACTTACGACGGGATTGGGCGAGTTCCACCAACAATGGTGCCGGTGCATAACGTTCTGGCGATATCTCCGCGGCGAATTGTTGCATCATCGCTAACATGCGATCCGCGCCTTCCGTATCGGCCCAACTCAAGAGGCCGCCTTTGAAGGGAGGAAAGCCTGTGCCGTAGATCATGCCCATGTCCACTGTGGCGGCCTTGTCGATGATCTTGTCTGTCAGGCAGTAAGCCGCCTCATTGACCATGGGAAGGAACAGGCGCATCTGCAACTGCGTTTCATCCATGGAGATACTCTTCGTTGGCAGCAGGGCTTCCACCTCAGGATTTTTCCCGGTGACTTTGCCCTTCTCATCGTAGAGATAGAAACCTTTATTATTTTTGCGACCGAGCGCCCCTGTTTGAGTTAGCTTGTGCGACAGAGCATTGGCCAGCGCACGCACGCCCAAACCTTGCTGCATGATCTTGCCGACTTTCTCACACACATCCAATCCGACTTCGTCCATCAAACGGCACGGGCCCAGGGGCATCCCAAAATTCAGCGCCGCTTGGTCGATGTCGGCGATGCTCACGCCCGCTTCGAGCAAGTAGGCCGCTTCATTTAAGTAAGGAGCAAGAATTCGATTCACCAAAAAGCCGGGGCCGTCATTCACAATCACGGGAGTCTTCTTCACATCCAACGCCCACTTATACAACGTCTGCAGAGTTTGTTGAGAAGCACCTGGGTGAGCGATGATTTCTACCAAGGGCATCTTATTCACAGGATTGAAAAAGTGCAGGCCCGCGAAGCGTGAAGAGTCCTTCAACGCTGACGCCATCTCCGTCACAGAGAGCGACGACGTATTGGATGTAAGCAAGCAGTCCGGACGTACTTTCGTTTCCAGTTCGGCGAAAACTTTTTTCTTCACATCCATGTTCTCAACAACAGCTTCGACGACAAGGTCGATGCCTTTGAAGCCATCAAAACTCGTGGTCGGTGTAATCGAGCGCATTTTGCGATTAAAGTCATCTTCGCTCATGCGGCGTTTGCGCAAAGCTGAGGCGAAGTTGCCAGATGCTTGTTTGAGACCTAATTCAAGGGCGGCTTGGTTCAAGTCTTTCATGATCGGCGCTTGGTCACTGTTGGCAAAGAGCCACGCGATCCCACCACCCATGACTCCGGCACCCAACACTCCACCGCGCTTTACGGTAGGAAGTTCGTCTTTGTTATCAAGCTTTTTTGATTTGTCCGTGAGGAAAAACAAATGCTGAAGATTCTTTGAGACCACAGTCTGTGAAAGATCACCGAAGGCCTGGGCTTCCATCGCCAAGTAGGCATCG
>JAUMHO010008829.1:0-12002 GCA_032360965.1 Ulva armoricana | reverse complement strand
GCCTGGGCTGCTGTTGTCTGATTCCATGACCTTGGTCCACTTTGTGGGTTTGCCCTTTTACTCTTTTGTAACTACTTGCAAGAAACTGCGCTGCAGCTGCGTCACTGTTCGGAGCTTGTCAGCTTTATGTTTTTACTTGGCTTGGGGACGGGGACGGGGACCAAATTGCACAACATTGGCCCAAGCGTTCAGGCGTCATCCTGAGTCTTGGAATGTGCAGCTGCAGCGCATGCCACTGGCATCCAATGATGGATCACAGAATCAGCGGCAGCAAACTCTACAGTACTAGGCATATATGATATTTCGCACATGAGATCTTTCAGTCCTGGCAGCCTCCTGGATTGGCTGTCAGCACAGAGCATGTGAGCACCATTACATAAACAAAATGAATATTACTTCGTCCAGAAGACCCAATCATACAGGGAAAAATAATCCTGGGAAAAAACAGTGGGACATGCATGCCTACAATGCATGGCAGCCATGTGCTTCACACTGGTCGATGTCCCGTGGGAACACATCACATTTCCACAAATCTGCGCAATTCAGAGCTTGATTACTCACAACGGGCTATCACCACGCATCATGATAACACAGTGACGCAGGAGAAGTGACAGGCTTAGAGTACATGGTTTATCCAACTGGGGAACATTACTGACTTTTGCTGACTTGCAAATATATTCTATAGACCTGCAGCCAAGTTGGGGCCTTGGCTGATTGGT
Source organism: Ulva armoricana (assembly GCA_032360965.1). NCBI lineage: Eukaryota > Viridiplantae > Chlorophyta > Ulvophyceae > Ulvales > Ulvaceae > Ulva > Ulva armoricana. The sequence continues at coordinate 11,283 of JAUMHO010008829.1, read as the reverse complement.
GACTGGAGACTGCAGGTTTTAATAATTAAGGGCTGCATAAACATGCCACCAGGGATGCCACCAGTCAGTGTTTTGCCAGTTCAAGTGAAACAAACTACCAGCAGGGGGCCCTAGCCCTACATGTTGGGTGGTGGATTTGATTTTCCAGGGCCTTTCCCCAAGAATCATAGCCAATAAATAAAACATATTTCTATCAAGACAGCATGATTGCCCAACACCGCCCCACTGGGAGTGCTAGGCCTACTTTAACTAGCTATTAGTAGAACTAGTAGACTAGCAGGCTCAGGCACTAGTACTTGGGAAAACATATCACAAAAGTTTCGGGTACTAAGATTAATCCTAGTTTCGGGTACTAAGATTAATCCTAGTTGTGTCTCTGCGCTTTCAGCTGTGTGTCCCTGCAGCTACAGGCCTAGCTACAGTCTTTCACATGCTTGAAGGGTTTGTTGATCCTAGGTGTAACATGCGTATCAGTGAACAGTGCAAATGTGAATGCCAGTGTGGCAGCTATGTGAAGAAAAAACTTTAAAAAGTTTTAAAAGTAGTTTTAAAAACTACTCTGGCATCATGGACAGGTGCACAGTGGATGAGACGACTCACCAATCAATACTGACTGCTATTGCATGTCCGATGTAGACTGCTGCCACATGCCAATTGTACAGCTGCAGCTGCAGGATGTGGGGGCCAGTGGAGCACATGTACATAGGCATGATCACTAGATGATGTAAAAGTGTGCAACAACAACATGGATGTGTGGAGGATGCAAGGTTGATGAAACTGTATGGATTGACTGGGATTTCTGTTGGCACTTGGCACCTTCACTGCAGGTGGAAGGTTTGAAACCTGGGTAGAATTTGTCCATCTGATGGAAATTTTGTATGCATGCATGGTTGCACTTGGTTGTAGTCTTGAATCATGATAGCGTCTTGAATCATGATAACCAGGATCCAAGCGAGTCTTGACCACAGAGACCCGACACTCAGGCCTCGAATCAGCCTGCACCTGTTGAATGGCACGCCAAGGTGCGGCCGCAGGTAGCGGCACGGCCATGGCGTTGGGGCTCATGCTCGGGGAGCCCCGCAACGTGACAGGGATTGCGCTTCCCGTGACGGCACTGTGTCACGGTGCTTGTGAAACATCACAGGCCAAGCTAGCCAGCTGACGGGATTCAATGCAAAGCAGCCCGTGGAAATTTCAGAGTGCGACGAAATTGTGTGAAAGCTGCGAAACCCGCTCCCGGAAGCCACCTCGCACGATGCCATCGCTGGCGCTTCGCGCCATGGCGGAGGGGTATGGGAGATGTGCGACGCGCTGGGTCACCCTGACGGAGAAGGTCCCGGCTTTCGGACCGTCAGAGGGGCTGTTCTAGTAAGCGCACATGAGCTTCCATGACACCCTTGCTACACAGCGCCCGTATCGCTGGAAAACCTAATCTCCTCGTCCATTGCGAGTCGAGCATTCCCGAGAGCAAAACGAGGAAATCAGGTCATCCTAGAAGACATTTGTCCCGCTTGTGCATACCAGCAGCGTGCGTCAACATGAGTCTGTGGTTTAAGTTCGCGGAGACGCGGCGTGAAGTGCGCATGCGCGACATGCGCGATATACGTGCACCTGAGGTGTACAGGGTACGTATGCGCTGGGGTATATCTTCACATGACGCAGAATATTTATGCATGCTCTGTTGTATGCGCACATTTCGATATGTTGCTGGTCAAACTTTCAAAGCCCACGAATGCTCTGGACTCAGCTTTGAACACTCCAGAAACCAGAAAAGCGTCGAAAATGACCAGAGATATACATTTTAAGTGATTACGTGGGCACTGCCACCGTAGTATACCCTCGAGGTGGGGCTACGCCTCAGCTGACCAAGTCACAAGGTGGTCGACCTGTCAGGAATGTACGGTGTCAGCGAGGGTAGGCATCCAAAGTTGTGATTCATGACGTCACAATGTTGGCTTACGAATCGAAAGCCCGATCAGTACTACCTCATACTTCTGTTTTCTTGTGTGGTGATAATGAAAATGCCGAATTGCGTTCGAAATGCGTAGAGCGAGGCGACAGCACACGCGTACGTACATCTAGCCACATATGGAGGATGCTGATGGCCGGTTGTCCGCCCAATTATAATATTAGCACATATCTTCATTTGCAAGGCCTTCCAGAAGATTGTGCAGTATGAACGCATCGTAGCTTGCTGAGCCCTGCGATGGCCCAAGCTGCGCTGTTTTACTAGTTCGCACATCCAAATTCACTAAAGCCTGCCCGGACAACATTTCCGACTTCTTGCCAGCATGACAAGTTCGCAATGCGAGTCGTCGAATCCGATCAAACTCGGTATCTCCCATGCATGCACACCATCTGCCCCGGCCCGGCGCATGGAAGCGAGGGCTTGCACGAGCTCTCCTGCGCTTCCAGCGAAAACTCGTCACCTGGAATACACATATACTGGCATGCGCTTGCTGGTGAGTTATTGAATCTTATTGCACGCCTGTTGCATGCCAGCATCCGTGACAAAGGACAGAGACTACATACAGTCGGGACTCTTACGCAACCAGTTCAGCCTCCGTCTGTGACGATTTCAAGCACACATTATCCCTACGGGCAAGACACAGGTACGTATCCGCTACATTGACCTTCGTATTGTCCCTGCGGTCCTCTTGCGCGTCGGAACGGTCGGTGGCATGCTGTTGAATTGATCGCCTCGTGTGATAAGGTCGCGCCTTCATCCCGCACACTGCCGCTATAAAACAATCAACCTGGCGTATTATATGACGTACATCGTGGAAGGAATGTGTGCGGATGAGGAGCTAGATGACATGAGGGCCGCTGCCGTTGACACCGCCGGTACCGGGCGGGGACTGCCAACCTAGGCCTGTACAGCAGGGCTTGCTAGCCGACGCTTACCTGCGGATGACTGCTGCAGGAACACCTTCAGAATGGGCTTGAAGACCAACTTCATGCTGGCGCTGGCCGCGTCGGCTGGCGTTTCCCTTCCCTCTGTTCATGCGCAAGGTACGGAATGCCCATGCCCCTGTTGCAGCTTCTGTGTGCTGGTGAAAGTGGCTGGCAATGAGCTTCCGCTGCTGTTGTTTGATTCCATGACTTGGTCCACTTTTTGGTTTCGCCCTTGTACTCTTTTGTAACTACGGAATGCCCATGCCCCTGTTTCCAACCTGCCCCTGTGCGCGCCTTCGGACCCCTTGCCAGCAGCTGACCTTGCACCTCTACCAAGAAACCTCCCCGGCATCATCAGCCGCGTCACCTGCTGACCGTGTGCACGGCATGATCGTCTCTGTTTCTTGCAATATACATGCATACTGGCAGGTCCATATATTCCGCGATTTGTTGGGCTTGATTACTGTCATGGGACCCAGGATTAGCATTTGCATCACCCCAGGTCCCATCACTGCGACACAACCCATCTACACAATCTCATGTCGCATGTAAGCATTTCGCTGCACACTTAGCAGTGCTTCTAGGGCAATAGCTGCAGGCAAGCGGGTGTGTGTCGGTGCATGCTTCGCCGTATCGTCCCTTGCACCCACCCAACAGCGCGCGGTGGTCGGAGCAGCGGCTTGATGGCCACTCTGTTTGACGTCCGTTCAACTACGAAAGCACGTCGGGGACGAAAGGTCGCACAATTCACTCTTGAATTCGCACACGCATGCATGGTGACAACCGCCTGGTTCCATCGCGAGAGTGTGATTGCGTAACTGAGAAACCTCATCATTGTGTAACGAAACGCACGGGCAAGGGTGAGTATGTACTGCTGCGTTGTAATGTTTTCCGTCCCGTGCCACGCTCCCGGGGATTGCTGTTGGAGTGCAGGAAACGTCTGATCGACACGCGCGCATCCGACCACGCGCGTGTCTGCTTGTCGGCAACGCATGCAACCATGTACACATTCTGTACTCATGCTCAATCACTGGTACATTGCGCGGTGGCAGCATGACAACTGGAAGGCTTTGTGCACAGTCATTGTTGGTGGGATAGTTAGGAGGTTGTCATGCAAAGCCTGTGGTATGGATGTCTTGCATGCATTCAAAAGAAGGTGCAACACCCCACCCTTGCTGGCCAGCATCATCCACTGTAACTGGATTTGTGCACACTATCCAGTGATCCACTGCCTTACAGCTTCGCAGTCACTCACTGTCTCTTCAAGTTTTGCTAATCTGCAGCATCTTGGTTGCATAAACCGGCCATGGAGCTCCACCATGTCCGAATTTTAACCTTTGGGATCAATCCACAACTTCACATTTACAGCTGAACTGGCAGCAGCTGCCAAAAAATGTGGTGTATGGTGGAACTGAGAGATGTGGGTGACTCAGAAGTGATTTCTGAGCAGCCTGATACACAATGCCTGATTCACATGTAGACGTTCTAAGAGCAGGTGCACTAGGATGGGCTTCATGGTCTCAGTGCACGTGAGCCCTGGGTCACCTGCTCCTGCATAGATGCTAGCTGAAGGTCAGCACTATGCATGCATGTGGCATCCCCAGAGCACATCCTTGCAGCTAATCTCCATGCGCATGCACCTGACAGCCAGAACCATGTGCAGACAGCATCGCCAAGTGCTCTCTAAGCATCTCTAGCAAGGCTAAGCCCCGCACAGTACAGGTTGCAGAGGACATCGGTGCGCAGCCATTCCCCCCTCCTCCAATTGCCCCCCTGTTCCTCTCTCTCCGCAGTCATGCATGCATGTACAGTTGCTGTGCCCTTGTGCACAAGGACATCCATTGCCTGGAACAGCAATCTGATGCCGCCTGAAAGCTGCCTGTTTCTGGTTGGGTTAGAGATCAGGCGGTGGCCAGTATCCGCCTGCGTACGCGTTTGGAGTGTTGCGCGCCCCGTGTTTTCATTCAGCAACGAAAACAAAGTTTCGTTTGTCCTGCCAATAACAGACTGCCCCTGAGTGCAGCCGCGACGACGGCAAACTTCGTATGCAACCAAGCAGATCTAGGCTCCGCCACCGCCCAGAAGGCAGCCGGCGATGCCGCTGCCGTCATCGCCACTGCGTCCGCGACGGCCATCGCGGAGCTGAACGTCGACTGCTTCGCCAGTGCGCAACCCCCCCACAAACACCCTCGCCCATGTGTGTGAATGCTTGCTGGACTGCACCACACTGTTGAGCATCTGCGTATTGCCTACCGGTCGTCCTTCCTGTCACCAGCACAATGCATGCTGCGTGCTACGCTGTGTACTCCCAACACATGGCATGCGAGTCTGCACCGCTGCGCGGTTGGCGGCGGAGGATGATGCCATGGCAGTGCGAGAACACTCCCGTCTTGCAATTGCGCCCCCCTTTTGCATGCACCTTGTTTACCTTGGATCTAAGAATGGAGCTGAGGGTGTCGATCGTGAGTGCAGCCGGCAATGCAAACTTCAAGGTCAATGGCAAGAGCCTCGCGGAGGCCGAAGCTGAGGCGCTGTCTGTGGAATACAAGAAGGTGATTGCCGACATCAAGGTCTGCAACAACTGCATGGAGACGGCGCTGATCGTGGCGGCTGAGTTTGACACGATCATCATCAAAGCGGCTGTCTCCGCTCAAGTCAAGCTCGAGGGCGCGTCAAAGCCGGGCACCCCAGTGCGCGAGACTGTGAACGAGTTTGTCTCCTCCTTCAGCGAGGCTTTCATCTTTGACTTCTCTAAGGTGCCTCTCGCCTCATGCTGACACGAGTCTTTGTGTTGATCTCTCACAGCATTGCGTCGTTGCTAGCGTCATGCATGCCTGGCTCACAGGCACACATAGCATGGGAAACATGAGGTGCCTCCTGCGGTGCCTTCCGTGTGGTTCTCTCCATCGAGTGCCAAGCGGTAATTATAATGCTACTACCTTGTTTTAGGTGCTTGTGAACACTCGCACTGATGCGGCCGACGAGGGCTGTGGCGCTCCTAAGCCTGCACCGAAACCGGCACCGAAGCCCACACCCGCGCCCGCGCCCAAGCCCGCGCCCAAGCCCGCGCCGAAACCGGCGCCGAAACCCCAGCCAGCGCCCGCGCCCAAGCCCGCGCCCGCGCCCGCACCCAAGCCCGCACCCAAGCCTGCACCCAAGCCCGCACCCAAGCCAACACCGCCGCCAATGATGCCAGCTGCCAAGACAGTCAAGTGCGACACGGCCGAACCCGTTGAAGACTTCGGCAAGTGCGGCGGCGCTGAATTCGATCAGTTCAAGTCCTGCAAGTCTGCCGACTTCCTCTGCGTGAGCAAGAACGCAAACTATGCATCATGCCGCAAGAACGGCGAGCCCGGCGGCGACGACTGGGATGGCATCGTTTACAAATGCATGTGAGCGTCTCTGGCATTTTCTGAGGGGCGTTCTTGAGGGCGTTGCAGTTTCACATGGTTTAGTCATAAAACGCGCAAGAGACTCGCTGTGCCCAATGGCCACAGGCGTCCGTGGGCTCCCGGCCAAGGCGTAGATAAACCCATACAGGCTGTTGTGGGAATTCAAACCTGCAGAGGTTTTCTTTTGCTCGTTATGCTGTGAAGTGTGCAAGGCCTACGTATCAGGTCAGCGCCTCGAATGCAAGTAGAGGTAGATGTGTGCCCATGTGAATGTTCCACGTGCGGCCGCATGTTGGGCCGGTGCGGCCCTTACCGCGGAGCTAGGGTGCAGATGGACCGACGCCCAGCTGTCAAGCTCCGCCATCATTACATTTGGTTTTTTTCCCGTTTCGGTCATGGATAGTGCACGAATATGCAAGATGCTTGTAACTGCAGTTACATGGGTAGACGTGCATTCTTGTCATTGCATGGAGGCGTGCCGGTGTGCATGATGGAAACACGTGATGCAAAAACGTGCAGCCGGCGCGTGGCTTGGGAGGCATATGCATGGTTGTGGCAGGAGCTGCGAACAGAGTCGTGTACTTGGGGACGTGATTGTGGGAGGAAGGAATAAGCATTCAAAAAAGACCCTGTTGATTGCCTTCAGTTTGGTTCATGGCAGATTGTGGACTGCTAGCATAACAGTGTGGTACACAACTGTGCATGTTGATTTTCTAGCCGATGTACTGCCGACTGCCGATGTACTGTCGTTGTCGGTTTTAAGCACTGTCCCGCTGCTGGCAGGCATGGCGGACACACGGAGGCGCATGTGCAAGATTGTGGTTATGAACGTGGTATTGTCACCGCGCACGCTCTCCCCGCAGCTGCCTCATAGCACGGGCCGTGCATCATTGCCAGAAGGCAATCCTATGAGGCAATGCAAACATGATCTGCATATGGGACCAACTCGCATGCTCCAAGGCAAGCGTACGCATCGGCGGTGTACGCACCAAGCAAATGATGAACACCGCGTATTGCGCCAAAACTAAATCGGCATCGGCCACGCCAGGCGTTGCGTTGCCAGCAGGCGAGCACTTCCTGACCCAACCGCAGTGTGGTTCAGTTGTCGCCGTCTCCAAGCAGCGCCTTCTGACAATGACAGGTGCGCTGAGTGGAAGATTCGTGCACAGGTGCACGCCCGCGGCATGTATGCCAGCTCTGTAGGCTGCAGAAGGGCAGATCTTGTTGCAGTGCTCGAGCCAGCAGGTGAAGAAGAAGGTACCAGGTGTAGGGCTGGCATGTTGTGCTCACCAGGAGGTTGTAGTTACAAAGGAGTACAAGGGCAAACCCACAAAGTGGACCAAGGTCATGGAATCAGACAACAGCAGCACAGGAGGTTGTTGCTTCACAGAACGGCGTCGCATGCCTCAGTTCCCGGGAGGTGACGTCGTGGCGGTGCATGTCCTCCCGGTCGACCAGATCGTCGCACCAGATCGTCGCATATGCACCCCCCCTCGACCACATGCGGCCCTCGTTGACAGTTTGATTTACAAACAAGGCTACGCATCCATATGCATTCTTGCTGCTGAATCTACACGTGTGCGGCCCGATCTGCCGCCTCGGCCCACTTGGGCGGCCCCTGGTTGCAGGGGGCAGGCAGTACATGCATGCACACGCGGTACAGAGTGTCGACTACTGCTGAACCGACATGATGCACATCTAACGATCACTCCACCCCCTGCCTTGAATCTGGAGCTCATTCACGTGTCAACGGCATCCGTCCCCACTGGACTTACGCGCGGAAGGCTACACTCGATCTCCACATGTGTGTTTGTATGTGACCCTGCGGCCCCCAACCTTCATGGAGGGCCTTACACTTGTCCACAACCCAGGTGATCGTGATACCTGGCTCCTCCTAACACGTGCCTGAACAGGTGCGCACCTGCAATGCCGGGACTGGCATATCTAGCCCTTCCGGCCCGTACACCGCACAGCCTCCTGCGTGCTGCGTGCTGTGCCGTACCGCAATCCGTCCGCAGCAGATCACGCTGAGCCTCCACCCTGCCGCAGTCCCCTCCCCATGCGCAGCATGCACACCCTGCCCCGGCGACCAGCAGCTGCGGCACCCTATACCTTGCGCCGACGTGTACGGCAAAAGAGGGGACGTGGGAACCGTACGCGACTCCCTCGGACACATGTGGCTGCTCAATTGATTACCAGCGCGGCATGCACCGGCGGAGTCGGGTGGCGTGTTCCGGAGTCACCCGTCGACGGCGATCTCGGCGCCGGCGGCCGGGGTGCGACCGCTTGCACTCCCGCACGGCATCGGCAGTCCGTCCCACGTAAACCCTCCCGGGATGCCGTGCGGCCGACACTGCGAGAAGCCAGCATCCTTGCGCACGCACTGGAAGCCACTCCGGCAGCAGCGGCGCGCCGCCGGCATCCCCGTGCCGGCACACTTCCCATAGTCGTTTACACAGTCGCCTTTGCACGCGCAGAACGCCGCCGCCGCACTGTACAACGTGGCATCAGCTGCTGGAGAGGATGTGGCTTCAGGGGAGCCGACGGCCGGAGGGGTGCGGCGGTGTGGCGCTCTGGAGGCGGGCGGGAGGACGTGGCTGAGGTGTACGCTGCGCGGGTATACGATGACAAGCGATTCGGGCGGTGGATCTGTGAACGACGGCATGTAAACAGAATCGTCCAGGGCACGAGGGGACCCGGCCGGGGGTGAGTCGGAGCCGTCTCGCCGGTCGTCGCGGAGGGAAAGGGCGGGGGGGGTGTGTGAGAGGTCGGTGAGGCCTGCTTCCGCCCCAAGCCCACAGCTGGGTGGAGGTGCCACGTTTGCATGCACGGCATGCGTGCTCACCGCCCCTGCAAGCGCCATCTCGTCCTTCAGGGTCCTGTCACTGTCACACAGACTGGTCACGCACCTTGCACGAATAACGCATGAGCAGGGTCAGGCTTGCTGCCATGGGCAACTTCCCAGAGAGTGCAAACTATCGCGGCAGTTGGACGGTGGGTTGGGCAGTCCACAACCTCCAGGGCTTGGGCAGGGGGCGCACCTGAAGCCACGCGCGGCACCACGCACACAATCTCAAACAGCATCAACGCCACACAATTCATGCGTGTCATGCGTTGGGTGAACGCTGCACCTCCTCCGCTCGCTGTCATCGGCCTTCCCTGCATACCACCGATGTCATGCTTCAGAACTGTGCCAAGAACTGTGCCCTGCCCCTGCCCCTGCCATCATCTGTACTGACAGCCGCATGCATGCACCGCCTGTGTACATGCATTGCGCTCTCAAGAGCAGCCGGCCGCAGCGCGCAGCGTCCGCCCCTGCTGAGCTGTCGTTCACCGTCAGCAAACAGCCTTTCAGCGATGCACGAGGCATGTTTCTCTGAACCGTGGGATTCTCACGACCGTTTGTTGGGCAAGCTCGCCTGTGCACAGAGCCAGCGTTGGCTCTGACTACCAGCTAGGGAGGCCTGCTGACCTGAACACTGCACCGCTCACCAGCTCTCCACCTCAATCTGACTCGCTCGTTTCGAGTCACTCAAGTGCGCCGGAGGCTTGCAGGCGTACACAGGTACATGTCTGCGCCGTGGCGCCGTTATCGACTATCCCGCGGCCGTCACTCTGCGACAACAAACGCCCCGCAGCGACGTTCCGTCAGCGGCACTTGCACCCAGTGCTGGCATTGCCAGCATGGCATGAACACCGGACGTTGCCATGATCCCCGGTACGCAGGAGGGGCGGCACCATGGTGCGGCTCACACGCAAATGCCGCCGAGCCTACATGCCGCTCACCTCCCTGCCAGCCCAAGCCCCCGCCTCAGGCGTGCTGTCCTTGCACGGCTGCGTGAAGGGTAGTGCTGGCGGCGCGCGCGGCGTTCCGGAATGATCACCGCGGTTGGCCCGGCACCTCGGGCGCCGGATGCCGGGAATCACACCCGGACACACAACAGCACGATGCACGATGCACGATGCACTCGGGCGGACAGCGGATCCTGGCGACATCGCCCCCGGGGCCCAAAGTGTTTGATGATGACCGGCGCCCGATCGCCCGGTGTGTGCGGCCACTGTGTGCGGCCACTGTGTGCGGCCACTGTGTGCCGTCACTCCGCGACGGAACCCCACGGGAGGGGTCTCTGCATGGACCACCTGCATCCCACCTCCTACCGCACCGCCGCATCTCCCTATCCCCCTCCCTTTGTAGCCACCCCCTGCCATTCCCCTGACCGCCACATGCTCATGCTCACGGAAGGCCCAGGTGGGGTTGGTGTTGTCAAAGTCATACGTGTACAGTGTACAGTGACAGTGGTGCCGGCCCTGCACTGTTCGGATTCAGCCCTGCATGGAGTGATGGTGTGCCAAGATCGGGAGGTGGAAAGTGCAAAGTGGGTTCTTTCCTGGGTTCTTACTTCTTTGTGTGTGTTCAGGAATGTCCAGTGGTTGAATGTCTGGTGTGTCTGGTTACGGTGGGTGGCTCACAGGACAACATGTGCACACTGACTGTTGTGCATGTTACATGTGTAGTTACAAAAGAGTACACAGTTCAAGGAGTCCCACAGCAGCAGCTCAATGGCAGCCACTTCCACACACTCACAGAAGCTGCAGAAATTTTAAATGAAAGAGGTTCAAGAATCACCATGCCCCAAATGGGCACTGGCCACTGCGACTGCAAAGCACACACACACAGAGCATGTAGTGCCTGCCCTGCACGAGACTGTTGGTACATGTTTCCCTCCGCACCACCCACCACCCAGCCACCACCCAGCCCGTGGAAAAAAAATTGAAAAAAAGAGGAGGATCGAGAATCACGGCAGACCCAAACGGGCATCGGCCACGGCACCCCTACAAGTAGGAGCGGACAAAGCAGACGGGCAAACCGCATCCGCTGGGTAGGGAGTGGGGGGTGGCACTGTCATGACACTGTCGAGCGAGCAGGCAGAGTGCACGTTCGGAGCGCAAGGACAGGGTCCAGGAGGTGAATGCAGCATGTGTGGGCCTCGGTGTC
>JAUMHO010008818.1:0-12004 GCA_032360965.1 Ulva armoricana | reverse complement strand
TCTTGCGCTGCAAAGGCACCGGCTGCATGGTGATCTGCACGGGCACATTCGTCCGGATCGTCAGGTCCGCGTCGTCGCCCTGGCTGTTGCCCGAGGGGCCCGTAACCAGCACCGAATACACGCCCGCATCCGCCTCTATCACGTTGCCGATCGTCAGCGTGGAAGTCGCGAAGTTGCCCGACGTGTGGTCCACCGTGAAGCGCGCATCGGCCGTCAGGTCGATCGCCGCGCCGTTCTTCTGCCAGGCGTACGTCGCATCGTCCGTGCCCAGCGCCTTGCCATCGATCGCCACGGTGAACGTGGCCGTCCCGCCCGCCGACACGCTCTGCGACCCGGGCTGCTGCGTGATCACCGGCCCGGTGTTCACGATCAACCGCGAGGCCGTCGAGTTGGCGAAGTACCCCTCGAAGGTGTACGCCGTGCAGTAGTACTTCCCCGCCGCGTCGGGTGTTACGGCGCGCAGGTTCAGCGTGGGCGTCTGGGCACCCTCGATGCTCGTGCCGTCGTCCATCAGGTTGGTGCCGCTTCCCGGCTCGCCCTTGGACCACGCGAACATGGGCGCGGGCGAGCCGCTGGCGCTGACCGCAAACTGCGCATCATCGCCGCTGCGCACGATCACCTTCGCGGGCGGGTTCATCGTGATCGCGGGCGGCACGATGATCGACAAGGTCGTGGCCGTGGACGTGGCCGACGACACGATGTTCTGCGCCACGCAGTAATAGCTCCCCGCCGCGCTCGCCTGCACATTGATCAGCGTGAGGCTCGACGTCGTCGCGCCCGAGGCCACGCCCGGCGCGTCGCCGATGGGCGTGCCGCTGCCCGGTGTGCCCTTGTACCACTGAAACGTCGGCTCCGGCACGCCCGCCGCCGTGAGCGACAGGGTCACATCGGTCCCAGCCACCGCGCCCGTGGTCGGCGGCAGGCCCGAAGTGAAGAAGGCCGGCGTGTACACCACCAGCGTGGCCACCGTGCTGGTCGCCGTGCCCAGCGAGCTCGTCGCCACGCAGTAGTACGTGCTCCCCGAGTCCCCGGGCGCGATGCCGTGGATGAGCAACTGCGACGTCGCCGCGCCCACGATCGTCCCGCCGTTGTCGCTCAGCGGCGTGCCGCTGCCCGGCTGACCAGTGTACCACCGGTACGTCGGCGCAGGCGTGCCGCTCGCCTCCACCGAGAGCGCCAGGGTGCCGCCCAGGACCACACCCACGACCGAGGGCGGATTCATGACAAACGCCGGCTCTTCCACGATGTGCGCCACCCACCCCTGCGCCACGCCCATGAACAGCCCGTCGCCCGCCAGCCATGCCCCGTCGTCCGAAATCGCCGTGCACGCCGTGAGACTCCAGTTGTCCAGGGCACTGGTGCTCCGGCCCGCCGCGGTCAGAATCGCCACCAGCATGTCCCTCACATCCTGCGGGCTCGTCCCCACCCACATGGTTGCGCTCGAGCCCGTGGCGCTGCTGCCGCCGTCGCCCGACCCCACCACCACCGACCCGTCCGCCGTCGCGTCCAGCGCCTCGCCGAAGCCCAGCTCGCCCGCCTGCGACAACAGCGGCATCATCGCGCCGCCCTGATGCTTGAACGCCGTGTAGATGTACGCGATGTCCGTCGAATCCGGGATCGCGCGGCTCACCAGCGACGTGCCCACCACCGTCGAGCCATCCGCCGACACACCGTTCGCGTACGACTCGGTGGGAGTGATGGGCACCACTCCGGGCAACACGCCCAGGCTCACCCACGCACCCTCATCCACCACCTTGGCCGCCTCAAAGTACAGCAGGTCGGGCGTCCCCAGGTCCGGGTCGCCGGGCTCGATGCGCCCCGCCGTGCCCACCACCACGCGCCCATCGCCCGAGCACCCCGACACCGTCATGTCCGGGAAGCCCGACAGCGACTCGAGCGAAAACGGATCATCCGCGCCGGTCTTCCTGAACGCGCCGAAGCCCTCGTACCACCCGGCCGTAACGTTCCCGTTCGCGCTGATCCCCGCGATGCTGCCCGACGTCGGATACGGGAGCGCGAACGGTCCCGCCGGCGCATCAAACGTGTAGCCCCGCGTGCCCGCCACCCCCACCGCGCGCCCGCCGTTGGCCGACAGCCCCAGCACCGACGTGGCGCCGTTCTGCACCGCCAAGCGCTGCCCCGAGCCCACCACATACAGGAACGCCGCGGGGTTGCCCCCGGCCGTGCCCGCCGCGGCACCCACCACCTGCCCGTCCGGGGAGATCGCCGTCACGCGGCTCGTTACCGAGCCGGGCAGTGTGCCCACGCCCGTGAAACTCAACGGCGGACCCGCCACGCACACGCCCGCGGCCGCCACCACCGCCAAAGCACATCCGGTCTTCAGAAGCGACAACATGACCGCGTCTCCAAACGAGAGGTCGTCCGCGCAGCACCCACTGGCACACCAACCCACTCAATATGGGGCCGTCAGGGCAGTTCGTCAAGGCCCGAGAAGGCCGAAAGGCCCAACTCGCACCAAACGTCGCCGCCCAATCCACCGGCCGGCGGCCCTCTTGGACACCTCACCCACCCTGTGCAAAGTAGTACGCCGTCAGAAAATCACCCAGATCATCCGGGGTAGGCGTGCCGCAACCGCTCGAAAACCCCGCTTGATACCCCTGCACAGGCCCGTCCGAGCCGCTCACCGCGTCCCAGCAAGGCCTCGCAAAGCCCCCGGGGCCGGCCAGCGGCGGCTGCGAAAAATAGGCGGCGACATAGTCCGAGAGGTCGTCGGTGCTCACCACCCCGTCGCGGTTGAAGTCCACCCACGTCCGCGCCGGCACCACCGCCACCCACCCGCCGGGCACCCCCTCCGCATCGATCCCCGTGCCCACGATCACCCGCCCGTCGTCGCTCACCGCCGTCGCCTCGGTCAGCGTCCACGCACCCAGATACGCGCCCTCATCACGCAGCACATCGCTCAACAGCCGCGGCAGCCGATCGCCGGGAAACCAGATCGTCGCGCTCCGGCCCGCCAAGCCCCCCACCGCTCCCGCTTCGCCGCTCCAGCCCACAACAACTCGGCCGTCGGCGCTCGCGTCGTTGGCCGCGCTCTCCGCACCCGGTCCCAGCGAACCAAGGTCCACGGCGCCCGTGCCCGCCGTCCAGCCAAACCCGTGATACACCGGCGTCTTCGATGAACCATCGAACACCAGGGCCTGCCCCACCACCGCCGTGCCATCGGCGCTCACACCTCTGGCGAACGCCGCGCGGCACTCGGGGCTGTCATCCAGCCACGGCAACGCCTGCCACGCCCCATCCTGCACCACCCCGGCACGCAGCACCAAATACGGCTCATCGCCCGTGCCCACCCGGCGCGCCACGCCCGCCACGCTCTCGCCCGCCAGCGACACGCCCGCCCATGCCACGTTCTCGTACCCCTGCGGCACGCTGGCAAGCGCCTGCCCCGCCCACGACGCGTCAAACACACCCAAGGCCGAGCCCGCGCGCAGCAGGCTCGTGCGCAGCGTCGCCGAGGCATCCCCCCAGTCGCCGTTCGCCGCGTACCCAAGCGTGAACATGGGCACATCGGTCAGCACGCGCTGCGCCGGGCCCACCGGGCCCGCGCCCTGCGCGATGCCTCGCCGGATCGCGTCCAGCGTCGGATCGACCCGCAGATACGGTGCGCCCTCTCCCTCCAGCACTTCCGCCGTGGAGAAGAGGTACGCGGGATCGTCCGAACGCACCCACGCCGTGCCGCGGGCCGCGCTCGACACCGCGCTGCGCGAATAGCCCACGATCACGCGACCATCACCCGACAAACCCAGGGGCGAGTTCACCGGCAGGCCCGGCAACGACGCCAGCGGCTCGAACCGCGCAGCCGACGACCCCGGCTCGCCACCCTCCGCGCACAGGGCGCACGCGCAAACCGCAACCACGCACGAAAGCGACAGAACCGCGACTGATCGCATCATGACTCACTCTCGCCCCGCGCCATCAGGCGGGGCAACCCTCCGACCCGACGGGCAGTGGACGCCCCCGGCGGTCGGCCCACAGAGTATGGGGCACATCGCCGACCGGACCAAGCAAAAACACCGATAATGCAGCCGTTTTTGCCCGGCTTTCCGCGAACAGGCACCCCGCACCGGCCCGCAGGGCACACCACCCCCTAGCACCCCTGAAAATACCCCGTGATGTAATCACCCAGGTCATCGGGGTTCAGGATGCAATCGGCCGTCACATCCGCTCGAAAGCCCGCGTCGTACGGCGCAGCGTTGCCCGGGCACGCCACCGAAAACCCGCCCGGCCCGGCAATCGCGGGGGCCATGAAGTAGTCGGTGATGAAATCCCCCAGGTCGTCCGGGTTCAGGCTGCCATCCGTGTTGTAGTCCCACGGGCACGCCACGATCGGCGCCGCACAGGCCCGCCCCTGCGGCGTGATGACCAGCGACACGGCGCGGATCGACCCCGTGCTCCCCGCGGCACGGTCCCGCGCCCTGAAATACCACTGCCCATCCGCGTTCTTGCCCAGGAAACCCGTGGTGGGGTTGGTCGGCCGCCACACGCCCGTGAACGGCGCGTTCGCCGCCGTCGCGAACTGGATCGCCGGCAGGCCCGCATCATCCGACCGGAAGATCGTGTTGCAGAAGTTCACGCCCCCCGCGGCGTGCCGATTGAACATCGTCACGGCGGTCGTATCCGGCGCGATGATCGACAGAATCAAGTCCCCCACGTTGGCGTGGTTCAGGCCCACGTTGGTGTCCAGCGGGTTCGTCGAGCACGTCGTCCCGTCAATCGACGCCTCGACACTCGAAATCGTCCCCACGCCCGCGACGTTGATCGGCACCGTGATGCCCGCCGAGTCGTTGTCCGGTATCGCCACCGCGCTGCCCACGTAGCGGAAGGTCTGCGGCGGCTTGGGCGTGCCGCCCGGCGCACCCGTCGCCAGCGTGAACACCACCCCGGCCGAGGTCTGCGCCGACACCAGGTTCAGTTGCAGGTTGATCGGGTCGCCGCAGGGGTGGTCCGGCGACACCGCGATCTCCAACGGCGTGGCGTTCGAGCCCCCGCCCCCGCTTCCCGGCACGTTCGGATAGGCCGACACGCCCGTCACGACCGAGGCCGTGGGCGTCAGGCTCACGAGCGTCCCCGAAACACCCGTGGCCGTGGATGCGCCTGTGTTGGTCACGCCCAGCATGAGCCGGATCTGGTTCTCCCCCGGATCGATCACCCCGTTGGCGTTGCCGTTGCCCATCGTGTCGCTGGCCGTCGGGACCCCCGCGTTGAAGATCACCGGCGTGGTCGGCGGACGGATCGACAGGTTCACGTTGTTCACGTCGAAGTAGATGCTGTTGGTCGGCTCGATCTTCAGCCGGCCGAGGTTGGTCGTGATCGACGGGAACACCACCGCCGCCGAGCCGTTGTTGGGCACGCCCGAGGCCAGCACCACCGGGAACGTGGTGCCCCCGTCGGTCGAGAGCAGGATGCGCACGCTCACCGTGGCGATCGAGCCCACGTTCGTCCCCGCCACGTTCCACGCCACCGTCTGCGCCCCGCTGTACGTGCCCGCGGTATTGTGGCTGGTGATCTGGAACGGCCCCGCCGGACCCACCACCGTGATGCGCATGTCGCTGGTGTTCACGCCCCCGCCCCCGGCCTTGTTGTCCCGCGCCGTCAGCCGGAAGTTCAGGAACCGGCTGGTCGTCGGCAGAATCTCCCCCGCCGGCGTGCTGTTGTTCAACAAATCACCCAAGCGCGGCACCACCCGCACCGGGCTGGTCGTGGGCGCGTAGGTCCGGATGATCGGCGACGACCCGTTGTCCCCGCTCGCCAGGGCCAAGGCATCGCCCTGATCGCGCTGCTCCCACGAGTACGTGAGCGCATCGCCGTTGGGATCGCTCGCCGATCCCGTCAGCGTGAAGGGCGTGCGCGAGGGGATCACATAGTCGCTCCCCGCGCTCACCGTGGGTGCGCTGTTGCCCGTCGCGGTGTTCGCCGCGCAGCCCGCCACCGGCAAAAACGCCACGATCCGGTCGAACGAGCCCGAGTGAAAGAACATGTCGGCCGTGCCGGCCACGTTATCGGCCCCGCAGTTGCCCGCGTACGACATGATCGTCGAGCCGCTCCCCGGCTCGATCGCCCCGCTCGCCGAGCGGTTGGACCCGCACGAGCCGCCGATCCCGTTGAAACTGTGCGGCGCGTTGAACTGGTGCCCCATCTCGTGCGCCACCACGTACACCGTGTACGGGTTGTTCACCGTCCCCGCCGAACTCGAAACACCCCGCGCCTTCTCCGTGCCCCCGCACACCACCCCCAGCGAGGCGATGCCCCCGCCCGCCGTGCCGAACACGTGCCCGATGTCAAAGCTGTTGATCCCGATGACGTTCGAGATCGCCGTCTCGTTCTCGTCCAGCATCGCCGCGTTGCTCGAGTTCGTGTACGGGTCCGTCGCCGCGTTGGTGTACACCAGCGACAGGTTGTTCGCCACCAGCGTGAACCGCACCGCCACCTCGGCCTCGTAGATCAGGTTCACCCGGTTGATGACGCTCACGATGTTGTTCTGCGCCGCCGCCGCGCTCCCGAAAATGCTCGTGTACTCACCCGTCGCCGCCACCGCCAGCCGGTACGTCCGCCGCGTCGGCCCGCTCCGGTTCGCCGTCTCCGGCCCCGCCGGTATCGCCCGCGGCTCGCCCAGCGTCCCGCACGCCCAGCTCATCGGCGCGCCGAAATCGCGCAGCCAGTACGACACGTGGTGAATCCCATCGCCGCGCACGTACGGGTCGATAAACAGCGCGCCCCGCGCGCAGCGCACGTACACGCTGCACCCCTCCGGCGACACCATCAGCCGCATCACCGCCGTCGGATCGTCCACCCCATAGCCCTGGTACGTCCGCGTCGTGGGCAGCGCGGCCTGCAGGCCCGGCTCCATGATCGGCGACTCCACCACCACAAACATCTCAAACGTCCCGTCCGGCATCGGGATCGGCACCGCCAGGGGCTTGGCCGCCCCCGGCGTGTCCTCCATCGGCGCGTTCAGCAGCAGCGCCTCCAAGGCCGCGCCGTCCAGCACCAGCGGCTGAAACAGCTGCGGGCGCGGCCCCGCGCCGGCCGCCTCAAGCCCCTCCGGAAACGCGCGCACCGGCAGCCACCCGGCCTCGGGCACTCCTTGCGCCAGCGTCGCGCCCGGCACCCATGCACACGCCAGCACACCCCCGCACCACGCGCCGATCGCACGCACCCATCGGGAACTATTCATGCACTCAATATACCCCGGGGTCGGGTTCGTGCCACAACCGTTCGGGTGGGCCGTGCCAGCCCGCAAGGGGCCGTGGCACCCCCGACAGCGTGCCCCCTCACGCCTCCGACGCCGTTCGCACCCCTTGCACCTGTTCCGCCACCTCCACCAACGCCGCGCCTGCTCAAACACCCCGCATCGACCGGAGCCCGCCCGCGCGCGTGCAACCGCGCCCACCACGGCCGCTGGTCGCGTTGATTGACAAGCGGACGCACCACCGGCCCACCCGTCATCCGGCGGCGGGTTCGCTCCCGGCGGCTCCCAGGAGACGCCGAAAATGTACCGCCGCTCACCCGAAGCCGCGGCCCAGCCCCAGTCCGCCGCATGGTGTTCGCACGTCCACCCTTCGACCTTCAGCCTCGACTCCAGCCACGCGGCCAGATCCCCGCCCCAGAACGGGGCATCGCCATCCTCGGCCGTGCGCTCGGGTGGCCCGTTGGCGAACGCATCGCTCTCAAAGCGAATGGTGTTGGAAACCATCGCGGCAGCATGCCGAGAGTTCGGTGGGCCGTCCGCTGATTGGACGCTGCCGACGATGTTCAGTACGGCCTCACGACCCGCAGCCCGGCAATCGGCCGGAAGTGGCGGTCGTTGATCGTGGCGACCGACAAGCCCAGCCGCAAGCAGGTCGCGGCGATGAGCGCGTCAGGCCAGCCGAGCCCATGCGATGGGCGATACCGACGCACCAGGTCGAGGCACACGGACAAGTCTGCGTTCCTCACCACCGCCCGTGGCCAACCGGACAGCCCCGCATCGACCGCCCGCATGTCTGTTCTAGCCGCACAACCCACCAGGAGTTCGGCGTGCACCACCGGGTGCAGCACGCAGACCCGACGCGCCACAAGCGGTTCAAGAAACTCAACCGCCGCGGCCCTATCCCGCGTCCAATCGATCAGGATGCTCGAATCGATGATCATCGGGTCAGGAGCGCGCAACACTCTTCGCGGCCGACACCCGCAACTCCCGGGCAATGGCTGCGCTCGACCGACCCTTCCAATCCGGCCGATCCTTCCACAACCCGCGCAGCGCCGCAAACGCCTCTCTCGCGCCCTTGGCGGCGGTCGGACCGCCGCGTGATGTGGAGCGCCGCTTCACCGCCGACTTCGCAGCCTTCGCCTGCCCCGCGCCCGCGCTCGCCGCCACCCGCCCCTCCTTCGCCTGCGCCCGCTGCACCTCCACGCGCGTCCCCTCGCGCAGGCCATCGCTGCTGTCCAGAACGATCACGCCGTGCTGATACGTGCCCTTGAACGTCATGCCCAATCCTATCTCCGAGCACGACACGGGCACCCAGCGGCCCGGGGCCGCGCCCGCCGCTTGCCGCCAGTGCCCATCGCGCAGCGCCGCACCCCCACCCGTGCCCAGTCCCCAGTGCCCAGTGCCTAGTTCTACTTGCTCTTGCTATCCCCGCGCGCAAAAATGCTCGCCACGTAGTTCAGCACATCCGTTGCGCTCGTCTCGTTGTACCCGAAGTTCTTGATGAGCCGCTGCTTCACCACGTCGATCTTCTTCTGCGTCTCGTCGTCCACCACGATGCTCACCAGGTTCTTGAGCTTTATGGTGTCGCGCGAGTCCTCGAACAACTTCAACTCGAGCGCCCGGTACAGCCGCGCGTTGGTGTTGTACTCGAACTTCCGGCCGTCGAGCGCCAGCGCCCCGATGTAGTTCATGATCTCCTGACGGAAATCATCCTTCCGGCTCTCGGGGATCTCGATCTTCTCCTCGATCGCGCGCATGAGCCGCTCGTCGGGCTCCTCATCCCTGCCCGTGTACTTGTTCTTCACCCGCTCCTTCTGGGTGTACGCACGCACGCTCTCGATGTAGTTCGCGCACACGCGCCGAATCGCGTCCTCATCGGCGCTGATCGCCCGCTGCACCTCGCCCTTGATGATGTCCTCGTACTCCTCCTTCACCACGGCGAGCAGCTCGCGATACCGCTTCTTCGTCTCCTCATCCGTGATCAGCGAGTGGTGCGTCAGCCCGCTCTCCAGCTCGTTGAGCACCATGAAGGGGTTGATCGTCTTGTCCTCGATCGCCTGCCGGCCCACCATCGCGTTCGAGACTTTGTCCTGGATGTACCTGGGCGAGATCCCATCCATCCCCTCGTGCGGGCTCTCCTCCTTCAACTCCTTGATCGAGTCCTCGGTAAACCCGGGGATCGCCTTGCCGTTGTACAGCTTCAGCTTCTGCAGCAGGGTCAGCCCCGCCTTCTTGGGCTCGCTCAGCCGGCTCAGCACCGCCCACATCGCCGCCACCTCGATCGTGTGCGGCGCCACGTGAATCCCCCTCACGCGGCTGGGGCCGAAGTCCTTCTGATAAATCCGGACCTCATCGTCGAGCCTGATGTTGTACGGCACGTCGATCTTCACCGTTCGATCGCGGAACGCCTCCATCATCTCGTTGTTCTGCAAACGCTTGTACTCGGGCTCGTTGGTGTGCCCCAGGATCACCTCATCAATGTGCGTCTGCGCAAACTTCTTGGGCTTGATCAGGTGCTCCTGGCTCGCGCCGAGCAAGTCATACAGGAACGCCACGTCGAGCTTCAGCACCTCGATGAACTCGCAGATGCCGCGGTTGGCGATGTTCAGCTCCCCGTCGAAGTTGAACGCCCTCGGGTCCGAGTCCGACCCGAACTGCGCGATCTTGCGGTAGTTGATGTCGCCCGTCAGCTCCGTCGAGTCCTGGTTCTTCTCGTCCTTGGGCTGGAAGGTGCCAATGCCCACCCGGTCCTTCTCGCTCAGAATCACCCGCCGCACGCGCACGTGCTCCATCACGCGCCGCCAGTCGCCCGCGTAGTGCTTCAGCAGCTCGCCGTACATCTTCCGGCAGAAGGGGTCCAGCTCACCGCTCAGCCGCAGCTTGCCGCCGCCGAACGCCGGCGCGTACTTCTCGTTCAACCTTGCCAAAATATCCGCCCGCGCCTCCTTGGGCACCAGCATCAGCGGCTCTTCGTGCATCGGGCACGCAAACTCGCACGCCTTGCTCGTCGGCCCGCAGTGCTCATCCAGCATCCACGTAAAGGTGTACAGCGCACCATCCTCCGTCTTGCTGTACGCCTCCAGGCCCTTCTTCAAGAGCCGCGCGATCGTGCTCTTGCTGCTCCCCACCGGCCCGTGCAGCAACAAAATGCGCCGATCCGTCCCGTACCCCTCCGCCGCGGACCTGAAAAAGTCCACCAGTTGCATCAGCGCCGCATCCAGCCCGAAGATCGCATCCGCGCCCCCGTCGAACGGGTCGCCGAAAAAGTGGTACCGCACCACATCCTGCTTGAACTGGCGGTACCGCTCGCTGCCGTGGCTGAGCACCGCGTCGTACAGCCGCTGGTACGCGTTGCGCACCACGCTCGGCCGGCTCATGCAGATGTCCAGATAATCAAAGAACGACCCCTCCCAGTGATGCTCCTGAAAGCCGCGCCGGTCCACCCGCGCATCGATCAGGCTCGCCAGGTCATTCCGCACGCCCTCCTCCCGCGCCCAAGACGCCGGATTCGGGTTGCCCCCAGGATTCGGAAACGGTGTGGAACCCGAAGACAGCTTGCTCGTGAAATCGTTCATCGCAGCGCTCCGTCCGGCGAACACTTCCACTCAACCGCCGCGCCGCGGCCACCGCCGCACACGCGCACGCACACAAAACTCAACGACCGGTCAAGCGCCGTTCCCAGCGCCCCCGACCCCCACGCGCGCCCCCCCACTCCACGCTCCGCCCAGGCGCGCAGCCTTCGCCCCGCGTTGGCCAGATATCGGCGGCTTCGCGGCACCAAAGAAGGCGACTTTTCAGAACAACCCCCAACTCCATGTACGCACCCGCACGCCCGCAGGATTCGTGATTCCGTGCAGGTAATCGGTCCTCGCGTTTGCCTGTGGTACGGGAGCGATCCTCCCCCTCTTTCCCTACGCTCGCTCCCCGTGCCCAGCCTCCCCCATCAGCCCGCCACGCCCTCCACCGCCGCGCTGGCAGCCGCAACGACCGCCATCGAAATCCCCCGCTCCGCGCTCCCCCCGCTCCCCGACGACATCCTCATCAACCGCCCCGCCGGCCACATCGACGTGCGCCGCTTCTTCACCAACCCCGAGCGACCGCTCGAAATCGAGATCGGCTCCGGCAAGGGCACCTTCCTCGCCCAGCAGTCGCCCGAGTGCCCGCTCACCAACTACCTCGGCTTCGAGTACGAGCGCGAGTTCTTCCAGATGGGCGTCGACAAGCTCACCCGCGCCGCCTCCGCCAACGTCCGCATGATGTGCCTCGACGCCGCGGACTTCCTGCACTGGCGCGTCCCCGACACTTGCTGCCGCGTGCTCCATCTCTACTTCCCCGACCCCTGGCCCAAGGCCCGCCACCACCGCCGCCGCATGGTCTCCGACCGCTTCCTCGCCGACACCCACCGCATCCTCGAACCCAAGGGCGAACTCCGCATCGTCACCGACCACGCCGAATACTGGGCCTGGATGGAAGAGCACTTCACCCGCTGGTCCTCCACCCACGCGGCCGCACTCGAGCCCTTCCGCGCTGACAGCGCCGCCAGCCGCTGCTACCTGCGCCGCGCCTTCGAGCCGCCCACCAACGCCCGGATGTCCGAGGGCGAACTCGTGGGCACCAACTTCGAGCGCAAGTACCGCCGCGAGGGCCGCCCCTTCAACGCCGCCACGCTCGTGAAACCCGCCTGAGCACACCGCGCACCAACACAGCCCACGCGAGGGCGTTGGCTACGCCACGCGCCCGCGGGCACACGCTCCAGCACAAAAAGGGTGGCTAACGGGACTCGAACCCGCGACC
>JAUMHO010008797.1:0-12008 GCA_032360965.1 Ulva armoricana | reverse complement strand
GCAAACGGTCACGCAAACGGACATCGAGCAATTTTTCTTCAAGAGCTTGGCGTAATTTCATGAAATACCTCGTGTTGAATGGGTGAAGCTAACAAACCCCGTCAAACATGTCCAGGATGCTGCTCAGTGCCAATACTGAGGTTTATCGTTGTCGTCTTTCTTCACGAGTTTGAGATGCTTTGCATTAGAACTCGAACGTTTGGTCCCTGAACTACCATTGAGCCACCAGGCAATCGCCGGCGCCGTCTGATAACGAATCAAAGCAAAGCCTACGCCCATGGAAAGCAGGTGACCCCAAGAGGCCGGGTTTCCTGAGAAAAGCCCCATGTAGAGCTCCACGCCCGCCATGATGAGGCAGAACCATTTCGCCTTCACTGGGAAAGCGAACATCATGAGGAATTGGCGCTCAGGATAGAGTACCGCATAGGCGACACATAAAGCGTAAGTAAATCCGGCCGTACCAACGAGCACCCCACCGCCCAACCAAGTCCCGCGCAGAATGAAAGACGCGAGTACAAGATAGAGCGCACCGGCGACGAAGACGGAAGTGAAAAGGAATTTGAGGTAGATGCGTTTGCCCCACTGGCCCTCAAGCTCCGAGCCCAAAAACCAAAGAGCGAGACCGTTGAACAACACCGCCATCAATTGGGTTTCGACCCAAGGGTAAGTCAGCAACGTGTGCAGACGCAGAGGGAACGTCATCCCGGGAACAAGACCGAACCACTGCACGAGGGAAAAAGCCCCCAGCGCATGGCCGATAGAATGAAGCACGAAGAGCGACACCAACGTGATCAGCAAAACTTTATTGACCGGTGTTAACGGAGGAGCTTGGTTCATGAGTGGTGTCTTCCCGTGGAAATTTCGATGAGCACGCCACCGGTGGTTTTGGGATGAATGAAATTCACCATGCAACCTCCGGCACCAGGACGAGCGACAGGATAGATGAATTTGTATCCACGCGCTTCCATCTCAAGTTGCTTGGCGGTGACGTCCGGAACTTTAAAGCAGATGTGATGAATGCCTTCGCCTTTGCTGGCGATAAATTTCCCGATGGGAGTCTCTGGCCCCGTCGGCTCGAGCAATTCGATGTGCCCGTGCGCATCGATGGGAGCAAAGGCGGTGGTGACGCCTTGATCGGCCACGAGCTCGCGACCGGGCTCAAACTTCAAACCGAGATCTTCCCACACACGCATACGGTCATCGAGTGACGATACAGCGATCGCGATATGATCTAAAACGCAGTCTTTAAGTTCAGGAAGCATGGAGGCATTATGCCTCCAAAAGAGACGACTCGGCTAGAGATCGGGAGGATCAATCGCTTCGTCACAGGCCGTCGGACTAGATGGGTCAAATGCTGGATTCAATCCCGCTGGAGGTGGCTGGCAAGTACCAGCACGGCAATCGCCAAACTCCTGAGAGTTATAGCAACGTTTTGCGCAGGTGATATTGCCCTGTGGATCGGTACCCGTTTTAACAATGTAGCAATTCGTCACGTTAGACTTCTGGCACCATTCTTTGGCTAAACAGAATTGCCCGTAAGGCTTGTTACAAAGCACCGCTGGACTCAAGGTGTTGTCGTGAACGCCGCAGCGGCCAGTAGAAAGATTACAGCACAGGCTTGAACATTCAAAGTCAGATGAACAGCTGGTGCCGATCGGAAGATTACCCACGCTCGGAGCTTGCTCCACACATTGAGTAACGAGTTCGTTGTTCCAGCAACGGCTGTTGTAGCAGCATTCACCGCTGCCGCACTGATTTGAGTTCGAGCACGACTTGAAGTTGCTGTAGAGGTAATCGTTACCTTCACCAGAAATCTGCGTCGCACGAACTAACTGAAGGACGACGTCAGTGGTTTCTGCCACTGTGATTAGGGTGCCGTCTTCGTTCACGGTGAGAATTTCAATTTTTCCAGTGGCATTACATGATCCGATATTTTCTCCGGCATAGTTCACACTCTGAACACGCAGGTTGCAACCATCGACGATCTCGGTTGGACCGCTCGCCGGTTGCTGAGTCGCGGTTTTGGTGTCAAGCGAGAGAAGATCTGTCTTAAGATACTTCACGTCGGTGTTGAGGTTCATGTAACCAAAACGTGGGAAGAGCTTTGAGTGATGGAGATGCATCAAATCCAAAGTCTCACCGAAACTCGGTGCCGTGGGATAGAGCGGGCTGAAATCAAAGAGACCGTTGGGACCGAACACGGCGTCCTCGGTGATTTCCCAGTTGTTGGCGTTGATGGCTTTGAAAGGGCCATAGTAGCCAACCGCTTGGGAGTAGATCACAGCGTTGGCAGCGTTCCGTTGCGTCAGTGTGCCGGCTTGACCAAAGACACTGAATGACAAGTCCTGCACGCCCGTTCCCGACGTCGCGTTCGAGACACCAGAAGAGATGATTGTGGGGACGCTGAGAGATTTATCTGGCAAACAGCGATTGAGGAACGTCGACGGTG
Source organism: Ulva armoricana (assembly GCA_032360965.1). NCBI lineage: Eukaryota > Viridiplantae > Chlorophyta > Ulvophyceae > Ulvales > Ulvaceae > Ulva > Ulva armoricana. The sequence continues at coordinate 9,559 of JAUMHO010008797.1, read as the reverse complement.
CTTGGTGGTAGTAACCACGCTTATCCGATGTCAAATCGATCTGCGCCAATGACGGATACACCGCTGTGCTCGTACCTTGCACGAGCGCACGGTCGACGACTTTAGCGTAAGTATAAAGACACTTCTCTTCTGGATCGGCCGACCCATCGGCCTTCAATCCATCACACGCGCCTTGGCCGTTGAAGGTGTTGTCGTCTTGCAAACGCAAAGCGCGGCAGTAAAGACTTGGATCGCGGTTGGTTTCGACCGGCTCGTTCGCCGGATCTGAGTAGTCGCGGTAGTCATACATGTCGTAGATCAAACGTTGGTTAGAAAAAGGTTGGCTGCGCAAGTCCATCACCAGAACATCGATCTCCGTGTTCGGCGTGATGCCGGGAGCGCGCGCCACTGTGGCAGGAACCGTTACCGTTTCGCGTGACACACCGAAGGTGAATTTCACCTGAACGAAGCGACCCGCGAGCGAGTTAATGTTGATACCACCCAAGTACAAAAGACCTTGGTAGTTTTTTGGCAGCGTGAGTTTACGAACGTAAGAACCGGCACCTGAAAGACCCGTGCCCGTGAAGTAAGTTGGATAATCGGCGGTGGTAATTTTCGGTTCGACCAAGTTACGAATTTCTACTTTCGGAGGAGCTGCTGTAGCAGCGCCACCAGAAGAACCTGAGGTCGTGACCCCGACTCCACCTGAAGATCCCCCTGTGGCACTCGGAGCGATATTCGCGCTCGCAAGTTTCCGCGCTGGCACCTCTTGGCACGACGCCAGCAACACGGACATAACCGTGAGCATAACGACGAGACTATGGTGAGACATGCGCTTCAAGAGACTCTCCTCTGGTCTTCTTATCGACCTAAAGGCGCGACACTTTTAACTTCTCTTCTATTCTAAGGGGGGGAGAAAATTTGTCCGGGGGGCGAGGGCCAACACACTGGAATCCTGTAGTCTATCTCTGGGAATGCCCGAGTAACATGCCCAGGTTTTGCCTCACTCGATGGATTCGAAGGTCCCCTTCTGTCGGTTCTTGCGAAAGCCCGGTACGGCATAAAGCCGGCCGTGGAACGTAACCCAATAGCCTGGCTCAACCATGTGAGCGGCGAAAATAGCCTCCACCACATTTTGAGTGGCGTCCGAATCTTCAAAGCCCATGGGCTTCATCGCTCCTGTGAAAACCACCGGAACAGCAGGCTTGGGCGCACGCTCAAAGCAAAAACTCGAGGTGATGTCCATGGTGTCTGTGCCATGCAAAACCACGATGGGAAAGCCTTGTTTGGCGGACTCTTGGATCTCTTGGCAAATCAGCTCGCGGTCACTTTCATCCATGAACAGCGAGTCTTTGGCCATGAGCGATTTCACGCGAATGTCGGTATAGGGCAAACGGAGCTTTTGCAGGATGGTATTCTTGATGATGGTATCGCGATTTTGCAGCGTGCCTTCACTCTCATCGTAGATCTTTTCGATTGTTCCGCCGGTGGTCAAAATGATCAGCGGACGAGGATCGTTTAGCGCCATAAAATCTCACCCGGTCGCCCTTGACTCTGGGCCAACCGTCTCCATATTGTTTGAACCAATTTTACCACATTGTTTTGGAGGACTCCATGGCCCGTTCAGGTAGCATTTCAGTTAAAACCCAAGACATCTTCCCGATTATTAAAAAATGGCTTTACTCCGAGCACGACATTTTCTTGCGCGAGCTCGTTTCTAACGCATGCGACGCCATCACCAAGCGCCATGCTTTTGCGCGCACCGAAAACCTCGAGGCGCCCGAAGGCCAAGTGCAGGTTGTGCTCAACAAAACGGCGGGCACGCTGACGATCTCAGACAACGGTTTGGGAATGAACGAAGAAGAAGTCGAAAAGTACCTCGCCCAACTCGCCTTCTCCGGCGCCGCTGAGTTCGTGGAAAAAATGAAAGCGCAAGGCCAAGACGCCGACGTCATCGGGAAGTTCGGTTTAGGTTTCTACTCCGCGTTCATGGTGGCCGACACCGTTACAGTCGACACGCTCTCTTACCGACCGGGCTCGTCACCAGTGAAGTGGACTTGCCAAGGGGATGTGGACTACACCTTCGACACAGGCACGCGCACGGAAGCCGGCACCACCATCACTCTCCAGCTCTCAGAAGATTCGAAAGACTTCCTTAACCGTTGGAAGACGGCAGAAACCTTGCGCCGCTACTGCGACTTCATGCCATGGGACGTGAGCATTCTTGACGCCGAAGAAAAAGACGCCAAAGCCGAAGTCATCAACGAGCGCGAGCCGTTGTGGAAAAAAGAAGCCAGCCAGATCACAGATCAAGAGTACAAAGACTTCTACAAAAAACTTTTCCCGATGGACCCCGAACCTTTGTTCTGGTTGCACCTTAATGTCGATCATCCGTTCACGCTCAAAGGGATTTTGTATTTCCCTAAGGTGAACATGCAAAAGCCCATGCAGGAACAGGGCATCAAGCTTTACTGCAAACAAGTTTTTGTCTCTGACTCCGTAAAAAATGTTTTGCCCGATTTCCTCACGCTCTTGAAAGGGGCCATGGACTCCACTGATATTCCACTGAACGTGTCACGCTCAGCATTGCAGGGTGATCCGAACGTGAAGAAGATCGCGAACTACGTGGTGAAAAAAGTCGCAGAAGGCATCAAGAAACTCGCGAACTCAGATCGCGAGCGCTTCGAGAAAGTGTGGGAAGATATTGGTCTCTTTGTGAAGTACGGCTGTATCTCTGATCCAAAGTTTGATGAAGTCGCCCGCGGATCTGTCCTATTCAAAAACTCTGAAAACAAACTGGTGACTCTTGAGGATTACGTCACGGCGATCCCGGAGAATTACAAAGCGAAACTGACGGACACCATCCTCACTCATGACATGATGACGGGTGATGAAGGCTTGCGCAGTCAACTGTTGCAAGAAGGCATTCAGGCCATCTCCCTCGATCAAATGATCGATCCTCACTTCACTCAGCACTGCGAGATGCAACCCCAAGGCGAGAAGAAGTACAAGTTCGTGACGGTTGAGACGGAGATTGAGAATCTACTCGAGAACGCCCCGGTGGGCGCTGATGACCTGAAGATCTGCGACTTCTTCAAAGAAGCCCTCGATGCGAAGCCGGAAACTTTGGACGTCGAAGTGAAAGGTCTAAAGAATGCGACGGCCGCAGGCTACTTCAAAGTCGACGAACAGATGCGCCGCTTCCAGCAAATGACAAAATCCATGGGTAACGGTTTCAGCATGCCGCTCAAGAAAACCTTGGTCATTAACCCGACTCACCCTCTCGTGCAAAATGCTTGGAAACTTTGGGAAGGCGGAGTGAAAAAAGATTTAGCCAAAAAACTTGTAACGCATGTGCAAGATATGGCCACGCTCTCAAGCGAAGGCTTAACAGCTGAAAACAAAGAAGCCTTCGTGAAGCGGTCTCAAGCCTTGGTTCAGGAATTGTCGACTCTCGCGATCTGATATAATTAAAATTTTCATGGAGCATTTTTTTGTTAAAATGCTCCATGGATTTTCTCGTCGGAAACAACATCGCCTCCTCTGCACTGCTCTTTGTGGAATTCGATAAGAATTTTCAGACGAAGTGTGCGTCCTCTGGTTGGAACAAGTTTTGCTCAGGCCTCGCCTCCATTGATATTTGGCAGCTGCTAGATGCAGCCGAGGCCAAGTCGTTTCGAGATTGGCTGCGCGCCGATGTCTCCGATTCCTACGACCTTTGGGTCAATCATCCGACACACGGGCGCACGAGCTTGCGCTGCCAAAAAATCCACAAAGATTCAGCAGAACTCGTTCTGCAGTTGGTGGTCATCAATGACATCGCTGTGGAAAAGAAACTCCTGAAAATCCTCACTGGCCTGACGGAGTTAAGTGAGACCTTCCACGATTCTCCCGTCCTTCTCCACCAGAAGTCGCTAGAGTTCCTGGTGGCTTTTCTAAGAGCTAAGCAGGGAGCCTTCGGCTACTTCGAAAGTGAGACGAAGACACGCTGGCTTGCGCAGACGGGGACCCTGCCGACGCAGATTGCGGCCGAGCTCGCGGGCCATAAGCAGGTGCAGGTCAACGCGGGAACAACCGCCATCCCGCTACGGCACGAGAACAAATCGATCGGCGTCATCTCCCTCGAGGGCCTCGGCCCAGTCCTGATGACCGACGCGGGATGGCTGCTCATCGGGCAGCACTTCACGGCGCTCTGTCTCCAGGCGATAAATGAAAGCAAGTCGCAGATGCTGAGTAAAAAACTTTCGCTCACGCAGAACTTCCTCGAGCAGACGAACGCCGTGGGCATGATCGGCGGCTGGGAAGTGCGGGTGGATGACCTCACGGTTTTCTGGACCGACGAGACCCATCGAATCCACGGAACCGATCCGCGCAGCTACGTCCCGAACGTGAACGATGGCCTGCAGTTCTACGTGCCCGAACAACGGGACGACATCACCGCGGCTTTCACGCGCCTTCTGCAAACGGGCGCCAGCTTCGATCGGAACTTTCAGATCAAGCAAGCGTCCGGAAACGTCATCTGGGTTCGTGTGGTGGGCAAAGCGGAGATGGTGCATGGGCAAGCTGTGCGGGTTTACGGCATCTTCCAAAACATCGACGAACTCCACCGCTCGACTCTGAAGATCAGCGAAACCAACAAGACCCTCGAGCTGATTCGCGAGGCGAGCTCAGATGGCTTCTGGGACTGGGACCTCAAGTCCAACATCGTCAAGTACAGTCCGCGCTGGAAGTCGATGCTCGGCTACGGCGTGGACGAACTCCCCGACGGCAATGACACCTGGAAGAACCTCATTCATCCCGATGATCTGCTGCCGATTCCAAAGATCGTTGAAGCACACTGGTCCAACCGTATGCCTTACAACCACACCTCTCGCTTCAAGCACAAGGACGGAAGCTGGCGCACGATTTTTGTCCGCGGCCAGACGGTCCGCGATGACCAAGACAAACCGATCCGCATGCTCGGCATCCACACCGACATCACAGACATCACAGAACTTCGAAGGGAAGCAAAGGATCAGGCCTTCAAGACGAGCTTCGTGATGAACGCCCTTGGGATCGGCATATGGGACTGGGACGTGGAGAAAAATGTCCTGAACTGGGACGAACAACTCTTCGATCTCTTCGGCAACGTGCTCAAGGCCGAGTGCTCGCTCCCCTGCTTCCACACCCTCGGCAACCACGATGTGTGGGGCTGGAACAAAGCCAAGTCGGGCCTCACCGGCTCCGAGCCCGGCTACGGCAAGGCGTGGTTCTGCCAGGCCCACGACCTGGCACGCCCGTACCACTTCCACGACCACGCGGGTTGGCGCTTCATCCACCTCGACAGCATCACGGCCGACGAGGCCAACGGCCACTACGGCTACCGCGGCGAGCTCGACGGCGAGCAGCTCGACTGGCTCAAGGCCACGCTCGCCTCCACGCCGCGCATCACGCCCATCGTGGTGGTGTCGCACATCCCGATTCTCAACATCTGCGGGCTGCTGAAACGCAAAGAGAACCCGCCCATCGCTCGCGTCGAGCCCGGCAACCAGCACACCGACGGCGTGGCCCTGCACGAGCTCTTCCGCGCCCACGGCAACGTGAAACTCTGCCTCTCCGGCCACATCCACCTCAACGACCGCGTCGAGTTCGAGGGCCTCACCTACATCTGCGACGGGGCCGTGTGCGGCGGCTGGTGGAAGGGCCCCAACGCCTCGTGCGTCGAGGGCTACGGCGTGGTCGACCTGTTCGACGACGGCTCATTCGAGCACCGCTACGAGACCTACGGCTGGAAGGCCCAGGCTTGACCGACCGGCGCTCGATCATCGGCGCCCTGCTGGTGGCGGTCTCGGCGTTGGGCTTCGGCTTCATGCCGCTGTTTGCCAGTTGGGCACGCCCCGATGCCATCGGCGTGCCCGGCCTCCTCTCCGTGCGCTTCGGCCTCGCCGCGGCAGTCCTTTGGGGCATGGTGCTCGTCCACCGCATCCCCATCCCGCGCGGCATCACCCTCGCCACCCTCATCGTCATGGGCTGCGTCCTCTACTGGGGCGAGAGCTTCGGCTACTACAGCGCACTTCGCCACCTGCCCTCGGGCGTCGTCGCGCTCATCCTCTACGTCTACCCGGGCCTCGTGGCCGTCATGGCCCGGGTCATCCTTCACGAACCCCTCACCAGCGCCAAACTCGCCGCGCTCACCCTCGCCGCGCTCGGGCTCGCCCTCACCCTCGGGCTCTTTGACCCGGCCACCTTCGAGAGCCTCTCGCGCGCCGGGTGGGCGGGCATCGGCCTGGGGCTGCTGTCAGCCGTCTCATACGCCTCGTACATGATCGCCGGCACCAAGGCCGGTAAGCGGGCCTCGCCCATCGCCGGCGCGGCGATCGTGGCCAGCGGGGTCGCGTTCACGCACTCGGTCGTCGCCATCGCCACCGGCGACCGCATCCCCCACAGCGCATGGGGCTGGGCCGGCGCGGTCTCGCTCGCGCTGGTCGGCACGGTGCTCTCGCTCACCACCCTGCTCGAGGGCATCAAACGCATCGGCCCCACCCGCGCCGCCACCATCTCCTGCATCGAGCCGGTGGCCACCGCCGCGCTGGGCGCGGCGTTCCTGGGTGAACACATGACCCCGCTCCAGTGGCTCGGAGGGGGGTTCATCCTGGCAGGGGCCGTGCTGGCCACGCGGGCGGGCAACACCCAAACCGCAACCGGCCAAACGAGCGCCGCGTAGGGCCGGCCGCGTCCGAGAAAACTGTTCCTGCCGGAGTGCTGGCATCCCCGCGCCCCCGGTGTAAAGTTACGGTTCGCGGCCGCGATGGCGCGGGGCGGCGCTGGGCAACGGTCAGGCTGGCTGACGGACTGAGAGGTCACGATCCGGGTGGTCAAGGTGCTTTCTGTCGATGGCTCACGGGCCCCGAGCCCGCTGCGCGCTGCGTTCGCGGTGTGCGTGGCCGCGTGGGCGGTGTGGGCGTGCGCGGCACCGGCCGCGGCCCAGTTGCGGCAAGACCAGGTCTTGGTCATCTACGACAGCCGCATCGCCGACAGCCTGTCGGTCGCGGAGGCCTACGCCGGCTCGGCCAAGGTGCCCGGCGGCGCGGGCAACATCGCGGGCACGCGCCCCGGCGTGCGGGTGATGAACCTGGCCCAGCAGACGGCCTCGGCCACCACCGGCCCGGACGTGCTGTACTCGACGTTCATCTCGGCCTTCCGCACACCGATCCGACGGTTCCTCAACGACCCGACCTCGCCCAGCGACACGGCGCACCCGACACGCAACATCATCACCAAGGTGCGCTGCCTCGTCACGACCCGGGGCACGCCGCACCGCATCAACGACCTGAACTCGGGCGGTGCGGGCGACAACCCGAACCTGGCGGTGACGCTGGTCAACGCGGGCAACTACACCGCCGCGTCGCTGGACTCGGAGCTGACGCTCTTGTGGCAGAACCTCTCGACGGGCGAGGCCAACGGCAGCGATGATTCCAAGGCCGACAACGTCGTCATCAACCCGTTCTGGAAGGCCACGCTCCCGATCAACGCCTTCGACAACCGCAACATCGCGTCGGCCAAGGCCTTCTCACTGGTAACCAGCGGCGTGGGCTGGTCGGCCCCGGGCAACACCGCCACGGCCCTGCGGCCGGGCGATGTGTACATCGTGTGCCGGCTCGACGCGGCCCACGTGCCCGCCGTGCAGGCCATGCTCTCTCGCGCGGCGAACGTGTACGCGAACGTGAACACCGCGGCGTTCGTGCTCGACGAGTCGGCCTCGGACGGTGTGGCCAACGGCGCAACCAACGCCGAGTACGACAACCAGGGGCCCAGCGAGACCTGGAACGGCGACGACTTCGAGCAGACCCGCGACGCCCTGACCAGCGACAAGCGGTTCCTGACGGCCAATATCAGGTACAACGCGCTCAGCGGTTCGTCGCAGTTTATCGTGGGCCCGCTGCAGAACTTCGGCGGCGGCATCGTCGTCTCCGACCCGCTCCTGCTGCTGGCCAGCGAGGGTGCCAATCACAACGGCGGCACGCCGGGCGGGGCCGGGAGCGCGTTCCCGTTCTCCTTCAACTACGCGGCCGGCGCGGCGTACAACACCGAGGAGAGTTACAACGGCCGCGCCTTCGGCGGCCTCACCAACGGCTTCGGCCAGAGCGATGCCTCGGCATTCCTCTCCGTGGGCGGCACCTTCGCCGTCTGCAACGTGTGGGAGCCCTTCACCTTCAGCCTGGCCGACAACATGCTGCTGGTGAAGAACTTTTATCTTGGCAACATGACCTGGGGCGAGGCCGCGATGAGCTAGACGGCCGCGCCGCCGCCGTCCACGTGCCGCGTCGAGCCGGTGATGAAACTGGCCCGCGGCGAGCTGAGGAACAGCACCGCCTCGGCGATCTCGGCCGCGTAGGCGGTGCGGCCCAGTGGCAGCGCCTCGCCGAGTTCGTCGTTGATGTCACCCCATTCGGCGGCGACGCCGGCGGTGGCGGCCGCAGCACCAACGGCGGCGGCGGCGGGCAGGGCGGGGTTGCGGTGACAAAGCCGGTCAAGATCGCCGGCGACATCAATTCCGCTTCCGATTTTCCCGTCCCGGCGGGCGGCCGGCAGGCGCGCTTCGGCACCTCGGTCACGGTCCACATGACCGTGGGCACCGACGGCCGGGCGAGCAATTGCCGTGTCGTGAGGCCGAGCCCCGACCGCGAAGCCGACGCCATTGTCTGCCGCCTTGCCGAGCAGCGTTTTCGCTTCCGCCCTGCGACCGACAGCCAGGGCAATCCCGTGGCGGCGACCTATGGCTGGCGGCAGGAGTGGTTTCAGCGCTGATCGATCGGCCCCGGTGCCCCGGGCGATCCGCGATACCGCTGGAACAACCCCCGCTCCCGCGTTTAGAGCCGGATGACGTGAGGCGCCGCCGCCTTGACGGAGCCGATTTTGACTCAGCGCAAGGCGCAAGGAGGAAGTCATGCCCAAGCCTAGTGACCGACGAACACCGAAGCGCTGGGCCAGAAGCGGCCCGCCGCGAGGCGATTGCCCGGAGCAACCTCATGTCATCTGGCTTTAAGGTGAGGGACATGCAGCAGGTCCATCCCGTAATCCTGTGCGGCGGCAGCGGCACGCGCTTGTGGCCGCGCAGCCGCAACCACCGCCCCAAGCCCTTCCTTCCGCTGCTGGGCGAGCGCACGCTCTTTCAGCAAAGCCTCGACCGCGCTTCGGACCCCCTGCGATTTGCCCCGCCGACCATCGTCGCGGGCAACGCGCATTGCGGGCATATCGAGGAGCAGGCCGAGGGCCGGCCCGGCGCCAGGCTGATCGTCGAGCCGGCCGCCAGGAATACCGCGCCCGCGATCGCTCTGGCCGCCCACTCGCTGCCCGCCGACGCCATCATGCTGGTGTGCCCGAGCGATCATCACATCGCCCACGTCGGCGCCTTTCTGGCGGGAGTGGACCAAGCCGGCGCGCTCGCCGCGAAGGATTACATGGTCGCCTTCGGGATCGAGCCGACCGGCCCCGAGACCGGCTATGGTTACATCCGCAAAGGCGATCCGCTGGCGACCGGCAACGCGGTTGCGCGGTTCGTCGAAAAACCCGATCGCGCCACTGCCGAACGCTTTCTCGC
>JAUMHO010008786.1:0-12016 GCA_032360965.1 Ulva armoricana | reverse complement strand
GCAAAGGGAATAGCTTGCTGATCAGAAATACCATGTCGCACGTTGCACAGATTGCAGGGACTAGTTTCGAACCGGCGCAGTGTCCAGGAGGGACGTATGCAGAGGTTGTGTGATAGGGTGGTCGGATCCGAGACCTGTACGCTGTTGCGTGATGCACCTGTGACCGTGCCCCTCTTCGATGTAAATACATACTTAATAGCTGATGAGGGTGAAAGCTATCAGTGTGCTGCCCGGGCGCCAGGATGCTACAATTTCATGATGCGGTGTGTTTCTGTAACAGTACTGTGCTGCCAACGGCTGGAGTCTGCATCAGTACATGGCGCCCTGGTGTGTGCCGGGTCAGCGGATCTCCATGCATTGACAGTTGTAATGCTGCCTAGTTGAGATCGATCAGAATTTCGGCCATTCCCTCCCAGGATACCCATTGACGAGATTTGAGCACAATCTTGACCATGATTGAGTTTGTGTTTCATGGAAGGAACGAGGCCAGGACTGACTGCGTCTCAAGCGCCATGTGTCGCCGCTGTTCAAAATCTGTGCCTGGCCAGGGGGGTGTGCACTCAGCCCCCCAGCGTGTCCACCGGTAGCGCAGACACCATGGGCACCCACATACTACTTTGGGGTCGCCATAGGGCATAACTAGGTGCTTTGGGAACGTGTACGGAGAGATTGGTAAATCGGCTAATTTTCCCAAACATTTGCCTGTAAATTCGTCAAATGCCCCTGTTTTCCCAAACTTCGCGATTGGAGCTCGGATCTTCCCAAACTCCTTCCCATGGATCCCAAACTACGTACAACACCCTTTAAACACCATAATATGTTTTCTGGATCGATCGACTTGACACTGGCTTGACTTGGGGGTCGTTAACTATGGATCGCCTCACTAAAGACCTGCCGGACGGCTCGACGCACAAGCTCTATAGGAGCTTGATGAAGTTTACTGGTACTTAAAATTGGTCTTCGAATGATTCGGGAGGAGCTTGGGAACAGTGACCTCGAACAACCTGTGTTCAGAGCTATTGCCTCCGCTCAGTCCGCCGGCGCTAACGACCAGGCGATCATGGAATTCTTGGCGGCACTAAGTGACCTCCGGATACCAGCAGTGGAAAATGTCGCTAGATCAGTGGATGTAGTGAGTGAGGCAGGGCGACTCTGGCTTGCTGAGTACATGCTGTCTCTAGGTTGGAGCACAGAGGTAAAGGCAGCCGGCGTAGTGGATAATTTCGGTAAGCATAAAGACTGTGTATTTGTACACACTATTATCCTTGTGTGCACGGCTTGAATGCTGACGAACACTGGCATATCAGCACAACCCACAGGTGCTTGATGATGGCTGCAGACAGGCATACAGCACCTCTGCTTCCAGCAAATACCTGCTCCTGCTACCCTCACTGTAGGCGGCTATGACTGACTTGATGCAGTGTGGGGCATGCCATCATCTGTGCTTTAGCATCCATGTTGTACTGTCTTCCTCAACGCCGAAGACTCACGTTCGCCACATGGCTTCGCGTTTGTAAATGTAAATGTGACACTTACTCGCCATATCCTACACAGACCTTGACATCTCCGGATAACCGGGACCACGGGCCAAGGGGGTAAACCACCTGGAAACCCCCCTAAGACAACCGCACGCAACTCACAGGGCCTCCTCCTGTGCTAAGCGAGGTGGTAGCGCGCGATTGTGTTCGAAACCCAGGGGGGCACACGGAATCGAACCCAAGACCTTCCGAAGAAGGGGTCAGCTTTTTAAATCGTCCTCCTACCACTGGACCGGCGTTTAGTTGGTCCATCTGCCCACACAGTGAATGCAAACCCCTACAGGCTATCTGAAGCCAGCAGCTTCCGCATGCTACCTGTCTGTCGGCCAACACAGGTCCATACTGTCTGGTGCCCCCCCTATTCATGCGATTAGTGTGCGCTCAGGAAACACAGTTTTCCGTCATCGACCATGCCCCTTGCGCCCCTTCAGGGTTCAGACAGTTATGTATTGGTCCACCATGTCCATGCGCCCCCAGCGCCGTGCAAAGACACCGTGGCAACCAGGCCAGCAGGCTCCCCTAGCAATGCCACGACCTGGGGGGTCACAGGGATCGCTTCTGCAGAGTTTGGGGTGACCATATGGGCATTAGGGATGGTTTGGGACAGCTCCCTGAGTCTTGGGGAAATTTTCATATTTTCCCAAACATTTGCCTCCAAAAGCCCGGAAACCCCCTATTTTCCCAAACTTAGAATTTTTTGGTATAGACGTTCCCAAAGCACCTAGTTATGCCCTATGGCGACCCCAAAGTCGTCTGTGGGGGCCCATGGTGTCTGTGCTACCGGTGGACACGCTGGGGGGCTGAGTGCACCCCCCTGCCAGGCCTCTGCAGTTTCGTGCCAAAGACGTACTGAGAAACAAATGGCTCTCGAACCGACTTCATGACTGAGTAATGACTTCGATTTTTAGTCCTGAACGACTGTAATTCTAGACTGTTGAGTACCGTGGTGGGAGCTGCATAGGTGTAGCTTTGCTGCGGTCTGTTAACTTTCAAAGTCCGCACGCAATCTCTTGCCCCCAAGTGTAGGTACAGATAAGGCTATGCAACAAAACAAATACTATATTCATTGAGTGGCAGATCCGGGGTCGTGCCTGACACACCGTTAGAGTTGTGGCAGCGTGCATGCGGCAACAACAGACGGACGGGACCAGCACGGCATAAGTTTCAGGCGATGTAGAAACGATCACCGTAACAAATGCTTTATCCGGTGCTGCTTGTGCCATGTGCAGGCGCGTTTGTGTTTGTTCGATCTTTTGTTGCAGTCTGCCGTCATGACCGCACACTACCCCGATAATCCGGGCTAGATGATCCAATAGGCCATGTTCTAGTATGGGGGTGGCGTGGCAGATGCACTGTGACATGGATTCCATGATGTGTGCGTAGTATTTTGGCTTACATCAAGGCCTGGATAACTTGGTGCTCTCAAGATCTGAGCTCAAGCGTTTGGCTGGCGATTGCATCCTCCAGGCGAGACCAGCTCTTAATGGCTGACAACGCGAATCGGAGGCTGGCGAATGTCACGTCCCACCTTCAAGGTCAGCGGTTCACGATCCCCACCTGTGCTCAACAACAGCAGTATAAAGTTTTGAGCTGTGAGAATTTACCGTGCCGGTGATTTTGCTCGGTCGTCCAGAACTGCGCGATCACATGCACACGGCGCCATTTCACCGACTCTTTTTCTGGCCAGCTGCGATCATAGGCATGAAAAGGCAGTATGTGATATTATACCTAACTTGCACTCGCTGCACGGGGTCAGCTTCAGTCCTGATGTAAGCAGTCATGGTCTTTTTGGGCCACGTGCAAGGGTTTCTTTCAACTGGCCCGCACACATGCTTGATGTGGCCGATGCTCAGGCCAGGTTTAAGTGATCCCGGGTATGCAGCAGTCATTTCCCAGAATGACATGTTTGCAAATGAGACCAGCTGCATAGGCAAGAACGTCTTGATTGTACATGTATGAACCCAGGTGCCCTTTGTCTTGTCATCCAGGCAAGCTGCTGCTCATACAATACCGAGGTGGGACAAATCAACTTCGAGATTTGCGTTGCAGGAATCACATACGTTGTCTTTCACCCCAGCCAACTGGGAGTCTGACATGCTAGCAGTTCTCACATGCTCGAAAGCTAACAGTTCTCAGAATGTTGTCTTGTTCCTTCGTTGACTCCTCAAGTCTTGCAATATGGCTACCACGTCCACAAAATTATGCACATGGACTGTCGTCATCCAGGCAGAGCCAGCTTCAGCAGGGACGCATACCAGACCAGTTCAGCTTCTTCTGCCAGTGTCACCGTTCCCACGCGAGATGATGGAACTGCACATCTTTGTGGTCTTGGAAACCCACTTGTGTGCTGCAGGGACAATAGAGAGCCAACCGTGTGCAGCGGGGCAGGCTGCTGCCGGAAGCAGCAACTCGATCCAGCAGTCCTCGTATGTACGCGTTCATGGCCGGCCATCACGTGCACTAGCCACATGGATTGCGCATTCTACTGCCTGCAACCAGCAGTTGCAGGAGGTCCTCTACCATAAAGCAAAAGGTGAGGGCATAGTCAAGGTTCGCTCCAGCTTCACTCCCGCTGACAGGTCATCCCAGACCTCACCGTACCACATGCCATTCATTGGTATCTGCCTCATCCATTGAAAAACAACTTGAACCAGCACGCAGTGTTTAGGCTCTCCTCCAAACACAGTCATTGCCACATTTATTGCCATACACAGACAACTCACAGACCATTCGGGCCACTGACGCGTACACACAGCAACGTCCTACGTGTCTCAGGTACGGAAGCCGTGGACCTCCGTGTGCCTGCCCAAGTGTGATCGCGATCTGGATGGTCTGCTGGCAGCGGTTGAAGCCGTGTTGTCTCGGTGTGGGCAACCGCAGGCAGTGACTGTCATCACCACAGCCCACGCATGCAGATCGCGATAAATCGCCCGGCAAAACGCAACGCTTTCACCCCCCGCACGGTACAAGAGTTGTCGTGGTGCTTAATGGACGCACGTGAGGACTCCACTGTGGGTGTCGTAATTCTCACGGGTGCCGGCACGGAGGCGTTTTGTTCTGGTGGGGACCAGAGCGTGCGCGGCGAAGCAGGGTACATCGGCAGTGACAGGGTACCGCGGCTCAATGTGCTAGATCTTCAGATGCAGATCCGGCGGTTGCCTAAGCCCGTCATATGTATGGTGGCAGGCTACGCAGTCGGCGGCGGCCACATCCTGCACATGATCTGCGACCTCACAGTGCGGCATTCTGCTTTCATGAAGAATGCCTTCAAAGAACGCTTCATCTGGGGGCACATGCGGTTGTGATGGGTTCGAGTCTCACTGTTTGTTGTACTGTTCTCTGGGGCTCAGAGACGTGAGATGTTGTGGGCCCAAAGGGCATTGCGTGCAGATATCGGCAGATAATGGAGTCTTTGGACAGACCGGGCCCAAGGTGGGCTCGTTTGATGCAGGATACGGAAGCACGCAGATGGTGAGGCTGATTGGGCAAAAGCGGGCGCGCGAGATGTGGTTCCTGGCTCGTCTATACACAGCAGAGCAGGCCCTGAGCATGGGTCTTATCAACAAGGTGAGTGAACCCCATGCATTGCTGTGAAGCTGTGGGCTTGAAGACTGCTTCATGAGGTAACGTGATGGTGGGCAACTGTTAGCTTGTATATCTGCTCTGATTGTGTACCTGCGAGGCAGTGGTTTGGTTGTGCAGGTGGTGCCACTTGCTGAGCTGGAACCTGAGACGCTGGAGTGGTGTCGCGAGATCATGCGCAACAGCCCGACTGCGATCCGTGCGCTCAAGGCAGCCATGAATGCGGCAGAGGACGGTCACGCAGGGATCCAGGAGCTCGGCCATAACCTGACCATGATGTTCTACCAGAGTGAGGAAGGCTCCGAGGGACGGGAGGCTTATAAGGAGCGGCGGCAACCCGACTTCTCCAGGTTCCCACGCCTCCCTTAAATTGGTTGCATCCCCCATCTTGCACTCTTCCAGTGGTGCTGATTATGCATCTACTTAGAATGGTCATGACACCAGGGATGGTGTAGGAGATCACCCTTCCTCATGCGCAGTGTGTTTGTGAGGACGCAAGACCCTCGCCTGGCGCACACACAGGACCTCGAATTCATGTACAGGAAGTAATCAGCGAGATGCCATTCTAGTCGTGTTCAGTGATCTATTTCAGTCCACATCGAGTGCTTGCTGGATGCATGCCTAGAGTCGGCCGGATGGACACCCTCACTGGCGTTCCAGCGGATGTCTTGTTACAGTACCGTCCGTTCATCAACTTCCACGCTTTGACGGTCAGATTCCGTATGGTAGCACACTCATGGCAGCATGACCCCCAGGCCAATGCACCTGGCCCGCATTCTTGCCTCGGTCATTCAGCTGCAACAATTGGTCACATGCATCTCCAGTATTGTCACCAGGTGCTCCGGGACTGCTGTCCTTGATCCACGAGCTAGCCCGTATCCGTGTCGAGTGCAGAGCCGCAGTTTCCTCGTGCTGCAGCCACTTGTTCGCACCCGCTACTGTGTGACCTTCTGCCACACCAGCGGCGAACACCTTGGCGCTGACTGCTTTTGCCGAAGTACTGACCCCAAACATGCTCTGCTCTAGCGCCACGTGATGGTCACCCGTCCCTGGATTCAGTGCTACGTCAAATGCAAGCCAAACACGTTCGTTGTCAACTGAGTGATGTTGCTCCCAGTACACAAGCCATTCATTTGCAACAGGATCTATGCACACCGTCCTCTGCATCCGCCTGACCCCCAAACATGCGCTCTGTGAGTGCCAGGCGCGCACGCTCATCTTCATCGTCTACAGTGTGCACATCGCTTCTATGTGTCAAGGTTGCTCGCTCTCTGTTCGACTCATCCATCAGGTCATTAGCCCCCACCTTGCAAGCGGAAGGACCAGCGTCTCCAAACAACCTTCGTGTCAGCATTTCCCGTGCGTTTTCCAGGTCATCAGTCAGGCACTGATGCGGCGGCGCAGCCTGTGGCTGTACAACCCCCAAAATGAAGCCCGTCAGAGCTACCCTATCGAACTCAAGGCCATCCTGGTCCCCAGTCTGCTGTAAATCCTCGCTTCCAAACATTTCCTCGAAGCTCGCCACCCTGTCCTTCACACTTGGAGACTCTATCTCGCCACAATCCAGCACCGGCACCTGTGTAGACGGACCAAAGATACGGTCAGCCATGCTGTCCATCATGGCCTCGCTGGCCCTCTCCTCCACGGCCCCATCCCCAAAAACGTGTTCCAGCATGGCCGCCCCTGCAGCTTCGCAGCCGTCGTCGCTGCTACTCGCCGCACCGCCGCTGCTAAACATACGGTGGAGCAGATTACTCGTCTCTTCATCACTGTCGGGTTCGACAGCAAGCGCAGTTGAACCAAAGATGCGGTTAGCAACGTCGCTGTAGGATTGCGCGAGGTTGTGCTGGATCATGTCCATGGCGGAACCGGAAGTCTTCGGGCTGTCGTCGTAGCACGCAAAACCAATCACCTCACATGGAGCACGGCTGTCATCTGTACACGTAGCAATACAGTTTTGCACACCAGCATCAGTGGCGTCCTCATCGTCGTCCTGAGGAGTAGCAATGCGGCCAGTCCTTGCAAACTGGTTCGACTGTTCATCACTCTCCCACGCCGTTTTGTCCACCTTGAAATATGAGGGTGTCTTGGGATCTGTAGGAGTGTACGTAAATGAATCCAGCAGTCCTACACACAGCCAGCACCGTTGAGTCGAACTGAGCATCACCCAGGCATCTGACTCCAAATGTGGGGTGTCTCAAGACTCCATTCTTCCCAAAGACAATACCTGCAGCAGCAAAAAAGTCCAAAGGTGGAGTTGACTTGAGCTCGTCTGTGCTGGCCATCTTCAGCAGTCCAGTGAGCACATCCTTGGTCGCATCATCAATGCTAAGAGACAGCTGGGTATTGCCATCTGAATCGAGTGATGTTTTCAGTGCCAGTATGCAAGGAAACAGCTTGTCTGAAGCCTGCTGCTGTGGTTGTGCCTCTTGCTTTGCCTGCTCTTGTGCTTGCCGCGTTGCCTCTTGCCGTTCCTGCTGCTGCAAGATCTCCATCAGCGACGGCATCTGAACCGCATTGGGAGGAGAGCCACCGGATTGCAGCATGTCCATGATCGAGGGCACACGTTCCTTTTGCTTCGCGATGGCAGCCTCATCCTCAAATTCGTGTGTGATGTTCTGAGACTCATGCAAAGAAACGCCTTTCTTCCGAGTACTCATTCCTGCAACTGGTATGACGCGGCGTATTGACGTGCATGCCAGAGAAACCCATTATGTGCTCCCACAGGTGTCAGCAGGCAGGGAGAAATCTGCATGGGCACGTACCTGCGGTATCCTTCTTCAGAGCACTCTTGTAGGCTGTCTTTCCCGACATGGGTGTGATGAGCGTTCCAGACTGACCCATGGCTGCCGGGAATGTGCCTATCTCAGAGCTCCCTTGTCCACATGGGCTGGCGTTGACCCCTACATGCTGTTCAGTCGAAGTGCGAATGCGGTGCAGTCCAGGTATTGTCATGATTGGCACTTGATCGGCTTGTGTAGCCAAGGATGCCTGCCTCCTTGCAGCTGTGGCAGGGGCTGTTGCAACGAGTTCATCTTTGAGGTCCTGCAGCTCTTGCTTGGACAGAGGCCGAGTTTTCGTGTGAGATATCCCAATGTCAGCGGCTGGCAAAAGGTTTCCTGTGTGGTCCTACAGTCATGGTGTTGCCAGTGTGTAAGCAAAATAGTCTGCAGCCGTTGTGATGATTGGCATGCTCACAAGCGAGCACACCAAAAAAGCATCAGCAGATTTCCAGTCTACCGGCGAATTATCTTGCTGAACCCGCAAATGGAGCTGCTTGCACATGTCTTTGAGCTTGTAGGCACGGTCACGCCACTTGTCACGGTTATGCTTCAGCTTTGCAATCCTGTGGCTCTGATCCTAAAAATAATGATATCCCGTGCTTAAATTAATGAGTTTCAATTTCCAGTTTTTGCCGGCTCCCATGCAGACGTACCGATGATGCGTTTGACGTATTGTCAGACACTGTAGACAGGGCTGTCCTGCCTGTGCCAGTAATGCATCTCTCATGGAAAGCCCACTGTATGAGCTGGGGATGGGCTGCATACGTCCTTTGAAGCAGGGCCTCAAGAGTTTTAATGCGCTCCTCTGAGCTCTGAGGCCTGCGTACATCCGATCGTGCTCATAAAACTCGTAGACATCAAAACTTGGGGGCCCTTGACAGACGTTGGCCCGAAGCGCATAGCTGCAGATTATAATAGGCAAGAGGGAAGTTGTAACCTCTTTTCAGCCATCACAAGCACAGCCTTGCTGAGGTCCCGACCGGTGCGCCTCAACAACTTGCCATGTTCAAGCGCGCTTCAGCTGACCGTGATGCACCTGCTGAACACCAAATGCGGGAAGATACAGGATTTCACAGATGAAATTTTGCCCTCACGTGACTGAATGCTCGCACTCAATAGATGATACCTTGATTGGGCCTGTGGGTGCGCCTCAGAGGGTGGACGTGCCCCACCATGATCGGCAAGGGGACAATTGCGTGACGATCTGCACTAGTTCATTCTTGTGTCGGGATAGGTTTATTTTTCTTACCTTTGAATGCAATTCTAGATTGGTGCATTGTCGCCACTGCTGGTTGCGGACAACGCGCCATGCATAAGCCTTGAATGAGCCAGTGAAATCTGCTCTGTTCGTGCCCTCTCTACACACAAGGACACGTCTGATCCTCTGCGACTACAAATCTGACGTTCGTGTTGCTAGGTCAGCAGGAATAGATCCCTTCGCATCGCGTTACCTTCTTGCCCCAGTCTGCAGCATGAGAATGAAGCGTCTACACCACCTGCAGCTGGGGCCGAGCACAGAGCACAACTGCGCTCGCCGTCCACGCCATGCGTTGATAGTAACGCGCTACGGGCGATATGCTTCAACGTCAGCCTTGGCTGACGACTCTGACATGTATTCCCCTCCACCGAAATTTAATAAAAAGCCCGTCCAAAAGACTCTATCCATGCTCAGGTTTATGGCACCAGCCCTCATCATCCCGCTCTCAGATCCGCTCATGAGCCTGATTGATGCGATTAGCCTAGGCAAAGTGCGGACTCTTGTGCAGCCGCCCTTCCCATGAATGCATGCATGCCTTTGTCTGGGAGGTTGGATCACCAAAGCGTCTGTGTGGCGTTGATAGCGGAGCTTACTGTGAAAGGTTACGCACACACCTGTTTTAGAGTCGTGAAACTGTGCTGTGCCTACGGCTGTACTGCTCCCTGTTTTTTCTGGGTGTATTTAAATGTATTACTTTGTGTAGAATTCACTGCCACCCTCACGTCAGTGTCACAACTTACTTTTGTGTGTTCTCTTGCTTGAATTCAGTGTGTCCAGCGTGTCTGTCGTTTCAAACCTGCGCACTCAAATCGCCTCCGGTGCCCGTAATGGCCTGCCACAAGCCTACCCCTCACTGGTTTGCAAAGCAGCGCAGACAGAACCCTCGAGCTCCAGTATGCAGGAACACTGCAGCTCGCGGCGCTCGGCCCGACAAGTGTCGTATTCAGCTTTTCCTCCTACGTCTTCAATGCACTCGCCATCGCCACCACCTCAAAGGTCTCTGCCAATTTAGCCTCAGCCGACGAGCGCAAGGCGTCCGCCACCGCCTCCGCAGCCCTTGCCATTGCCATCTCCGCCGGTATTATCTGCCTCATGATCCTCCAGGCATGCCACTCCTCGCTCCGTGCCATTCACTCAGCCACATGTGTACCGGCAAGCCCAAGGAGGGGCGGGTGCTCGTCCATGGCTCTTGTGGCAGGAAACGTGCAGCCATGTGATTGTCACCAGGACCCTGTACACACATCCTCGATGAACAAGCACCAAAGGCAGCGAAACCTTGGTGTTGACCTCATGTTGCCATATGTGTCCGCCACCCATGCAAGGGGTGAGAACCCTGTAGTAGCCCCTATTTCCCCGTACCCCACATTCTCCATTCACCCCGACCACGGCTCTTGTGTGCACATCAAGCGCTTGCACATTATGCAGACAGGAGTGCATCACATGTAGTTCTGGAAAACACGGGCAAAACTTACCTGGACCACCCATGCTGCAGGGCTTTGCAGGCCAGATCATCGCGGCGACTGGTGCGGTGCCAGAGCTGCTCGAGTCCGCCACCGCATACATGCGTGTGCGCGCTGCGGCACAGCCCGCGCTGCTCGTGAGTCTCGTTGCGCAGAGCTGCCTCCTCGCACAGCGCGACTCCCGCTCGCCCGCAGAGGCGGTGCTGCTGCAGGTCGTCGTCAACGCTGCGCTGGACGTGTATCTCATCGTGCAGGCCGGCGCGGGCGTTGTCGGCGCCGCATGGGCAACCGTCGCCGCGCAGTATCTTGGCATGGCGCTTCTGCTGTGGCGGGTTCAACGAGCGGGCCGCATTAGGCTGCGAGTGCTCAAGGGGCTTACAGGCAGTCTACGGGAGCTATGGAGCACCCTGGCACCGCTGGTGGTCGTCTATGTTGCGCGAAACCTGTGCTACATGCGGTTACAGGTGTGCCATGAGGACATATGTCAGAGGTTTTTAACCCATTATTGCAGCATGCGCTACCTGCCGAGTGCACAACACTTTCTGATGTGGGTCGCCGTAGAGGCGATGGCGTTGCTTGCTTGTAAAATTATTATCAGTACCATATTTTGCCACGCTGTTCAACACACAAGAGTGGATGGTACGCTGTCCATGCTCTCGTCCAGTACAGAAGCCGGTTGGTCATCCTGATTAACATGCATGGGTGCTGTTGGGGTTGTGATCAAGAGCCCCTGACAAGAGCTCTGCTATGCAGCTAGCGGCTGCCGCGCTGGTGCCCACTCAGCTTGCCGCGCACCAGGTTGTGTGGTCGCTTTACACAATTGCATCTTTCGCCACGACAACGCTGGAGCAGGCGGGCCTTGCGTTTCTGCCCCACAGCAAGGGCCCGGCTGACCGGCAGCAAACAGAGACTATCATCCGTGGCTTGGGGGTTAGCCTCGGAGCAGGGCTGGGGGTGGTGTGCTGGGCGCTGCCGTGCTTTGCGAGCGGGCTGTTCACGTCGGACGCTGCCGTTCAAGGCTTTATGCGGCAAGTGGCACCGTGGTGCGGCGCGGTGATGGTGCTGGTGGGCACAGATGTGTCAGCACAGGCGCTGCTGATTAGCTCGGGGCTGTCAGGATACCTCGCGCGGTCGTTCAGTGTGACGCTGGTGGCGCTGTTTGCATTTATGCACTTTGCACAGCGTCGAGGGTGGGGCCTCACTGCAGTGTGGGGGGGGCTTGTCTTCTTTTTCGGGGTTCGGTGTCTGCAGAGTAACATTGGTGCAACATACCTGCGAAAATCGTGCGAGGCGTACTAGGACATGTGTTAGCATCAGCTGGTGTTACACGGAGATCAGCACAAAATCCCGGCAGCGCCAAGGGGTAAATCACAAGCCAACCAAAGCACACGAAAA
>JAUMHO010008775.1:0-12029 GCA_032360965.1 Ulva armoricana | reverse complement strand
TGCAACCTGACTCAGCAGTCAGTCCGGGTTGTGCACATGCTAGGCTATGGCCATGCATGAGGTACATCCAGGGGTCGTTGACAGGGACGCTGAGGAGATCCGGATAGATCTCGTGAGTGATATGGTATGATCGTAGGCATGATTGACCGAAGTGTGTAGCGATATAAGCTGAGGTCGATATGCTGTAATCACTCTTTCTGACTAAGACTGCATTCCATCTCAAGTCTGTCTACTGCACGTGGTAGAAGTATACCGACAACCCGTCAGGTATGACCGTGCAGTAATCCCTGCCTATCTACGATCCATCCTGTTCCGGTTCCAGCCTATGGGCTGCGGTCCTGGTTCACAACAGGATTATCACTCAATAATGGCGTAATGCCTTACGCGGATCTGCAGTGATCCTCCATGCATAAAGTGGTGGCTAGCAACACCGCGGCCATGCATGCATGCCCGGCACTGTCGCCCTATTACGACAGAGAGTTGTCTACACCATTATATGGTGCTTGTTGTAGATCAAGAGGCCGCAGGTGCTGCTGATGAGGTGTCCGAGGCGACAGATGCTCTGAATGATGCTGCAAGGCTGGGCCGATTCGCCACATTCTGATCGAGTGCATGTTACAGGTTCACAATACTGACTCCGCCCCAATGAAGTCATGAGAAAAGCAGCCAACGCATCCATAGTGGCCCGGAAACGATATTTCCAGGCTTACAGCGTTCAGCCTGGTCGTGCTGTTGCTAGATTCCATGCATGACCGCATCGGTGTCTCCTCGCCCCCAACTCTACATGTCTGAAGTTCTCTTTTGGCGCTTGATGCGGGAATCTGGGTGACCACGTGTAGGTATAGGGCGTTCACAGGAAGAGGGCAAGTCCAATTGCCTAATGTATCCTTGTCGCGCTGTGAGTTGGCCGAGGGAGGCCATGTGATGATGCAGACTGGGCCGCCACAGCACGCCAAGGGTGGTAACATGATTTACATCCCTCTGGCCAGGGGAACCTTTATGGCGACGGGGTCGGATGGCCACTCATAGGCTGTACACGCTGAGAGCCTGTTCGAGCTGCCTACTACGCGACGGGCGCCCTACTAGCACGCTCTCCTGCTGATTGCCTCGTGTATGGATGGGCATGTTCAGCAAAAAGGCGCTGTTGGTTCTATGAGGTGCCGAGTATATGCATTGTGCCAAGTTTTGGGTGGATTGGCGCCAACACTATCAGCCAAGGCTCGGTTGAACTCCACCTTGGGGTAGCTGTGGGTATGCATCAAGTGCGAACCGTGATCCTCCATGTGATTGTATTCTGATGGCCACCCTTGCGGAGGGGGTGGGATCGGAGATGAGATGCCAAGTTATGCCCTGCCTTTTGCGTGAGCATATGTTGGTTCAAGGCGTTTGTAATGCAGATTTTTGTTGATTGCTCAAGCGATACATTTTTTTGCACCGTGTGCTAATGGGTTCTGTGTTTCCCTGTACACGTGTCTGTGTGTGATCGCCCGCCAATTGTGTCTCTGAATGATGGCTTGATTGCCAATGACATTCATAATCATTAACGAGGCATTTTCCCGTCAGGGTGAATATGCCAACAGAGTTTGTCTTTCTAGCAAGTTTCAGACTACATCAGAGTGTTGTCCCATAGGTACCGCCGGTCGGGTTTGAGTTTGTATAACTGCCATGGTGCTGGAAGCAATGCAGGCCATTTTGTTGCGAATCGGAGTATGGCCACGGGGGGCATAAGATTGCGTATGATGTTACATCGAAGAGGGGCACGGTCACAGGTGCATTGCGTATGATACTGTCGAGGAGTGCACATGTTCGTAGGCTACCAGCAGTATACAGGACCACAACCCAACTACGATGGTTGAGGTTGTTGTCAACAACTAAGCTTGGACTGTAAGTGTATAACAGGGCCTTGACACGTTGTTGCTGGAAATTGTCAATGCTTCATCACATTTTGATGCATTCCCCCGGCCTCCACCACCATTGTACTTTACGTGCCTTCAGCTACCTGCGATGTCTCACGCAACCCTTGTGTTGTACAACGATCAGGGCACACAAACTATGTCTCTATGAACACGCTGCAGCTTCGGTATTGATGCAGGCATGGCATTAACTATGAGTCATGATTTCTAGGGCTTGCATGTGCATCGAAAAGGATGAGACCAATGCGGTGTGCCAGCTTGTAAAGATCAGCTAACATGTTTTCACAAAGTGTGTGGAATTGTTCTCTGTTGTTAGGCAGCTGTACATATGCAGCTGAGGCAATCAAGATTTTGATTGTGGAGGGCATAGGCCTTGAAGCAAGCAGAACTTCTGTCAGGATACACTTATAGCTTTTGTTGTAAGATCACTCTGCCATCCCAATCCCTTGGGGTACAGTCGCGTAGCCATTATTGACAATGTTGTGACATCCAGGTTCCACTGCATGCCACTTCTTTGTGTGATTGCCAGGGGTACGCTTCACACAAGCTTTCTGGCTTTCTTCTTGACCAGTCCAGTAGATTCAAGTGCCTTTGTGACTATAGTCCGGAACGATCCAGTCTGATGCATCCACTGCATAGCTATGACGGCGTAGATGATGATCACAACAGCAACCACGGTCACCAGTCCTAGTCCCTTGAGGTACTGTGTGCCGCTGTATTTCTGCGCCAGGGGCTGAAGGATGGCTCGGCGGCTGCAAAAACCCAGGGGCATGTCAGCAGGTTACTCGCCATCACCTTATCCACACTGCAGACTGTTTGCTGGCTGAGCTGAAGGTGACATGAGGTTGCCAAGACATGGGAACCGGTGCATGCAGGAGCCACTGCTGCACAAATCCATGCTATCCCGCCTATATGACACGCACCTGCTGTGCTGCTAACGAATCGATCGGCCTTTCATGCCCCGTTCAAGAGCATGCCATCACTTCATTGCAGACTAGCTCTTACTTCCAAAATTGCACACATGTAATCGCCCGTGACACATGCTAAGAATGCGCCATATTTACACTGACATGCGGATATGTAACGAGGAGAGACACCTGGGCTCTGTGCCTGACTGACAGAGTGAGACAAGCGATACTACGCGCACAATCTGTGGGGATGTGAGAGCAGTGTCGGCAGGGGCAGGCATGAATATGGCCTCCCGGTGCAAGTTCCTCTGCAGACCGGAGGTTGCATCGGTGCACCCTCGTCCTCGTCCACCACAATCGACACAAGAGCAGCTGCCGCTGCTCACGGCTCAGTGACAGAACACAAAGCAGCTGCTCGGGGCACGGTATGGTGTGTCATGGTTTACTTTGAGGGGTGGTATGCCATTCTGTAGTCTGGCTGCTGGCATAGGAACAGATTGGAAGTAGGCATACCTGTGCCAGCTGCAAGTCGCCGCAGCACATAACGTTTTCAACATGAACGCATGAAGCTCCTCTGCAGCTTCTCCATGCTCTGGCGGAAAGCACTGGAATGCCAAGTCCTGCACGCCACCGGCATAAGACAGAGCTGCGCATACAGCGTGCCCCTCTCATACTGCTGCTGACTGATGTGCCTGACACAGACTCCGAGATCAGCTTTTGGAATGCCGCGCCTGTCTGGTACCGGCACGGGCCCTAGTGTGTACGTTGCGGAGCCTGTCCGTATGGACCCTACATGGGATAAGTGCCGGGGAGTGTTGCCATGTCAGCAGGGGGACTACATGGCACAGTGGCGGCGGCAGGAAAGTCCACAGTACAGCCATTGCAGATTATGGCAAAGCACGGCTGAAGGGCAACCGAGATGCATTCATGCAGCACCGGTTGATTGCCAGCGATGTTAATCTTAGAAATCAAGTTTTTGGGCTTAGACCTGAAAACTGTTTCCAAACAGTCACATGTGTTGGCTCTGGGAGGTCTGCCCAATTTAACACTGATCGCCGGTGCACAAGAATGGAGCAGAGCCGCATCAGAATGTCCTGAAAAGTAAGGGTTTTGACATCCTAACGCACCTGGCAGTTCTGACGGAATTCATCCATTACACCCTGGTGGCATGGAACTGTTGAAAGATGCTGCAGGGCTCCTCGTGATGAGGACTTGAAAAAGTCGCAGTGCAGCGGACCACAAAGGTCGGCAAGACATAGTGGATTGCCGTCAGGAACCTCAAGCCGATGGTGGTTCTCCATGTGCAAGTCAATGTATGCCTCCCCTCTGAAGGTCTGCACTCGGAGGTAGCGGGTGCACGATGTGCCGTGGCTGGACCAGGCAGTTGTAGCCAAGCAGAGACCCACATTATCAGCTCATTACCAGCGCAGAATGATTTCACCTTCTGATCCCAGGAACAGCGCCAGACGTTTCGGCGCATGAGAACTTTATGGGATTCTTGTATGCTGTAGATATCTTTATTGACATCAAGCGGGCAGTCATCCGGCAATTTAAAGCCAAGATCTGCCACTCTGGGCTGAAGGATGGATGATATTACACTAGCGGCGTCTCTGCTGCTCCCTCTGTCACACGGCAGTCCCTGTGTGGCAGCAAAGGCAGCATGCACACAACATGCTAGCAGCAGAAGATTCAACATGGACAGAATTTCCCAAAATTCCTTCCCAAACTTAAGTACGGTTTTTATTTATTTATTTAGCATCAGATTCACGATGTATTATACGCATCCACCTCCTATCCTGGCGGCATATGTGCAGGCAGGAATACGCTTCGAAGGCCACAAGCAACAGCCCTTTCTGTCCACGCCAGCAATATGCGCCAGCAGAATGTACGCAGCCAAGCATTTGGTTGCACCGGGGCTCATCGAGCCGTGGTTGTGGCCGTGATCGGCACGTACGTGACGGAGTTGGCGGCCTTCACGGAAGCTTCGACAACCTTGTGTGCAAGAAGCCACTGCCGTCGGACAACGAAATCACAAAACACAGAACACTGCCGATGCGGATGAATCTGATTACAACATACTGTTTGAATATGCCTGTTATGTCCAATAGTCCGTGCGCTTATCAGTTGATCTTAACATTTTCACACAACTCACAAACAAGCAACTCAGCAACATGCCTCGCCAGCGCTCAGGTAATTTCCATTG
Source organism: Ulva armoricana (assembly GCA_032360965.1). Lineage (NCBI taxonomy): Eukaryota > Viridiplantae > Chlorophyta > Ulvophyceae > Ulvales > Ulvaceae > Ulva > Ulva armoricana. The sequence goes on along the minus strand of JAUMHO010008775.1, from coordinate 7,005 downwards.
AGCTGTGGCGTCTACAGATGCGCCGTATTCATTCGGGCTTCGTCTAAGCATGCTGTTGATCTGCAGGCCGCCCGGCTCCCCGCCCTATGGGCCGTTCTTCGTCCCCACCACCTCCGACTGGTTCGCGGCCATACAGCACCACGTCCAGCACGGCGTCACCTCCTCCATCCGCAGGACCGACTAGCACAGCTCCCATGCCTCAAGGCGTGCCTCTTTCTCCTTACTGGCTATAATACTCTTGACACCTTCACTCATCCCGGTTGTCCTGCCGTAAGCAACGTCGCGGTCGACACACGCTGTTCTGTCTTCCACCATTCCTTAGCTAAATTATTGTTTGCAGCTCAGCAGGTCCCAGCTCAGTCAAGCGGTGGAGGAATGATGAGCGGTCTCATGGGCACAGTCGCATCAGGTATGTTGGTTGACATTCCTCTAATTTCGCATTGGAAACGTGGCGTCTCATAACACATTGCTTATATTTCTGTGTAGGTATGGCGCTAGGGACAGGTAGTGCTATTGCACACAGAACGATCGACTCTGCCTGGGGAGCAATGTTTGGCGGAGGAGGCCAGGTTGAGCCAGCACAGGCTCAGGCAGGAGCACAGCAGCTGCAGCAAGCGCAGCATCCGTGTGCAGATGCAGCACAGCAGTTTGCTGATTGCATGTCCAAGAGCGGGGGTGACATGGGCGCTTGTGATCAAATGTACAATGCCATGCAGCAATGCAAGCTTCAGCATGCCTAGGTGTTTGCATGTGCAGCAGCAGTCGCATGTTCTTTGCGTGGAAGGCGATTTCATGCATTTCTGAACACGTGTAACACTGATTTATAATATGATAAGGCTTCTATGGGATCGTCAGAATTCTAGAAGCAGGTCCACACAAGCGTAAGTGAAAATGTCATGTACTCAAAACTCCATAGGCTGAACTTTGAATGCTTCATGCAGTGTGCATTGCTTCATCTGGCCTGATACTTGTGGGACTCCTTTCGCCTGGCCGTATATACGTGCGTGTTCAATTCCTCCACTGTAAACAGGACAGATGTTTATAAACTGTATAGCAATCAACTTTCCAGTTTGGCACACGACAGGAAGATATGTTGCGTACGAAGGTAGCATCGGCTGGGTAGGCTCAAATCCACCCCATGGCTCAGGGACAGACGGATGATGATTATGTGTTGCTGCCAGGTTCTTGAAGTGATGCCCGAGGCCAAACCCAGCATTGCTGAGTTTTTTCTCAGGAGCAGCTGCTGGCACGACTGGAACCACCACATCCATCATCCTGCAGACGCATGTTCCCTTGAGGTACCATGATATAGGTGCAGCTAAGCTGTTCATGTGCAAGCACAGGCTACATCCACCATACCACACCACTCCACGTGTGCCTTCATGTGCAATCTCCTCTCGCAATTCAGTTCTCCTTATTTTGAAAATTGACGCATCATTCTTCAGTTTGAGTAAACCTTCTAGCTTCAGCTGCCAGGCTGCATCCTGCAAGGCACTTGCGCGAGACTGAACAACACCTGGTGGTGAACATGGAATAGCGGTGAGCTAGACATTCATGCGTACATGGTCATGTGTGCTTAAAAATTCGTTCCAGATGTTCTGGCAGGGGCGAGGATTTGGTGCAGGTGTGATCAAGGGCGACAGGTCTTGGACCAAGCTCGGCAGCAATATGAGCTCACATGAACAGATAGGCAAAAGGCACGGACAGTTCATACCAGAATCACTTCTTTTACAATGATGTCCCCGTTCTCGCAAGTCAGAAGCAGCTTCTTGCCGTTTACTTCCTGCGTGATGACAAGCCGACACATTAGCCAAAGTCCGCACAGTGGCACCAAACAAAGCACCCCATCCATATCGTACCTGTTTACACGGTAGGTTTGGCAAGAGCTCCGCAAGTGGGGCGAGCCGCATTGCCATTGCTGCAGGCGTTCAGGCACTGGATCGAATTAAATGAAATTCGTGTCAGTGAGATCGAGACGCTAGGTTACAAGGAACTCAAAGATACTTATCATAACCTTGAAAGAAACGTAGACTAGAACAATTTAGCACATGGTATCTGTTCTTCGTTTGCACTAACGCCTCGTGTGATGGTCGACTCAGTTTCATGGAACTGTTCACCCTCGACAAGTCGATGGGTGTGCGTGGATTCAAGCAGTCCCGTAAATTCGGGCTTCTTTGCCATAGCAAGCACGTGCTGTAGAGCATTGTAACAGCAAGCCGTTGTGACGACACAGCTGCAGTTGTCGATGTGGTATCCACATGGGCTACTCACGTTTTCCATGTAGCATTGCCGAGCCGGTGTAGCGTATGTTGACACTGTGATATATACCGACCGGCTGATCCATGGCTGTGGGTTCCTCTTTGCAAAACTTGTTAGAATCATAGCTTGATCATTTGGCAAATGCGAGAATTTGCCGCTTCAACGGCACCTGCAGGCAGGTCTGGTGAGCATGGTACCAGCAGCCAGGATTGCCAAGGCTTTGAGCCAATGACCGCCAACACCGATGACGCGGTAGCTGATCATGAGCCTACAAAGAAGGTTCTTGACAAGGTGAGTCTGCTGACAGCATTCGTCATGCCTGTGCTTCATATTTTGTTACGTCCTGCTCTCGTGTCTGCTATGTAACAACGAAGCTCAATAGCGGCATTGTCGAGGACACCATATCGTGCTATCATGGGTGTGCAGCTTGCAGGTTGCAAAGCTTCAAGCCGAAATAGATGCTATGGAGAACGATGAAGCCGATGGCTCTGGACATCGTTTAAACCGAACCTCTGACGCGGATGATGTCGACCCAATCCATACACCACCGGCCAACACTGCGCATGCTAAATCGAGTGATATTCAGGTAAGGGCCATGCTATCCTCTGTTGATTCATCTCCTGGGCAGACAGTTGTTGTGGCTATCATCGCAGTGTTCGCAACGCGACGCGGTGGAAATCCCGAAATCGACTGTCCCCATGTAGGCAGACGGAAACCAACTGACGTTTCAAGCCGAAAAGGTGCAACTGCTAGACGAGATGCAACGCCGCCAGGAGAGCTACATGCGCCGTGAGGACAAACTAACGGCTAGGGTGGAAGAGCTTGAGGCAGAAGTGAACCAGATGAAAACCGCGCAAGGAGTCAGTTCTCATGACGCAAAAAAAGAGTACGTCACTTCGTCACCAAATTCTCATGCTCCTGAGCCGCTTTTACACGCAGCCTCTGAGAGGGATGTGAACCCACCATGCAGTGTAACACAGCCTATCTTTGCGCCCTTGCCCTGCACACTTCACCTGCACCGTTGCCCTGTAAAGCTCAACAAATTATATATATTTTTTTCTTCTTTATCATGCACAACCATTGTCCTGAAGAACAGCCATGCACATAGTGACTTCGGTTCACTGTCCCCTTGCAACAAGCTAGGCATCCACTGTTCACACATTGCGGGTGAACCAATCCTGAGCTGGCCAGCCTTGGCCATGCCACATCATGCAGCTGCCACTGTGTCTGCAAGTTCATTCAAGCATCTCTGACCACAGCGGTCATTTGTGGTTAAAAGTCTGGAGTGGGTGAGGCTGTGAGCCCGTGCTCCTCACTGCCAGGCATGTATTACAGGGAGCTGCGCAGAGGTATGGAGCATGGCATACGGGAGCTGCTGCAAAAAATCAGTGACCACAGCACATGCATGGAGCAGGAGGAGCTGCTGAAATTCCGGCAGCAGCTGCAGAGCGTGGAGGAGGAGATAAAAAAGGAGCGTGTCGCTTTGACCAGCCAGCAGCAAGCTCAAGTCGAGCGCATGGTGTGCTTTCAGACCGCTTGATGCATGATCAAACTCTACGCATGCATGCATTCTCCGTGATCAAAGCTCCGCGTGTTCGTGTGGCATGGGTGAGGACACCCAACTACATCGCGAACTTGAGATGCACAATTGGTGTTACCCACTTCAGCGTTTGTACACAAGTGCTGACTTGGGCATTGTGCTCGTCCCTGTGTTGCTATGCAGTGACGTTTTGAATGTGTTGTCCGTTGCAGTTCTGTAGATCATTTCTGTTCTGTAGATCATTTTGGTGTTTGTGTCGAGGCACATGTGCCTGCTGTGCCATGGTAAATCATAGCGCATAGATGGGCTGACCATAGTCCTTACTGTGCAGTTTATATGAACACTTTCCATCTCCATGCAATTTCACAGTGTGCACTGGAGATTGTTGTTTGTATCATGGCTTTGCTCTTATTGTGCATGTACCCATGTGCCCTGTGAACCTTTCTGAGTTTGAAACCCTCATGGAGGAGTTCCAGGCAGGTTTCTGCTAGCCAATGCATGAAAAGAGCCCATCCAAGGAATTGACCGTTCCCCCCGTTCCCCCCAGAACCGTGACGAGTAGGCGGTAGCCATTGCATGTTCAGTACAGTGCGTGAGGTTGTATTGGCATCTGTTGCAGTCAACACCCGAGAATGAGGTATAATGATTTCTGGACAGCAGGAGGCACGCACATAGCTTGGACTAATGGCATCGTACGTGTATCATAACTGCACAACCATCATCCAGTCCTCCCCATGCTGTACTAGTCAGGGCTTGCTGCATGAGCCTCGCGCACTGTCCCTCCCTATCCTCGAGGTGGCTCCGCAAGACCGAATCACGGCGCTGTGCAGTTGCGGCTACAGCAGGAGCTTGCCAGCACACAAGCACTTGCCCTAAAACTTGAGGCACAGAACAAGGCAGCGGTCGGTGAGGCCCAGCGCACGAGGGCCGACCTGAAGTGCCAACAGGCCGAGACAGAGGAGGTGCTAAGGCAGAGCCTCAAGGTGAAGCGTGAGAACGAGGGGCTGCGCACGACAGTGGAAGCCCTGCGCGCGCGATTTGAGGCACTGTTTGCGGAGCAGGATGACCTCCGCGTCCGGCTCAACGGGGTGCGCCTCCGCCCACACCCTCCGCCACCGGCCATTTGCCGCCACCCGCGTTCCTGTAGGTAATCATTCCTCAAGCCTGCAGTGCAGCGTGTCTATCCCTGATTGACAGCTGACATGAGGAGGGTGGCTGCAGGCGAGCGGTGGTAGCACGCGGGAGCAGGTGATGCAAGCGGAACATGCACGGGCAATAGAGAAGATGCGGCGGATGGTGGCCACTGAGCGGGCACGCACCAAGGTTGCGCAGTCAGCACAGTTGGAGATGCAGGCAAAGCAGGGGGAGCTGCAGGAGGTGCTGCGGAGCCTGGTTGACCGTGTGCAGGTCCAGCACGACGTGGCCGACATAGAGGCACCAACGCAGCCACTCACATCAGTTCTGAGGGACTCGCCGACACGCCGGCGTCACCGCTCACCGCTGCGAACGCGGTCCGCGAGCCGGCACCGCTCGTCGACGCCAGGGCAGCTGCGCAGAGACGGCAGCCGTGTGACGGTGGAGCGGATGCAGTCTATGAGCACGGCAGAGCTCTGTGGCAGCATCGACGCACCGACGGGGCGGGTGGGGTATGGCGACGGCCCGCGTCGGCCGGCAAGCGCAGCGGAGCGGTCAATGCAGAGCGCACCGCTGCCGATGGCGTCAGAGTCCTGGCTGCGGCGGTCGGTGAGCGCGATTGACCGTGTGGGGCACAGCTGCATCCATAGCGCGGACCGGCGGCCGTCGAGCGCGGTTGAGATGCCGCGGTCGACGCGAGTGGCTGGGGGGGTGGTCAGTGTTGGAACCGCAGGATCGTGGCGGCCCCGGAGTGCATTTGTGGCACGGGGGTCTGCGTCGCGGCAGCCGCTCGGCGACATGCTTGACAGGGCCATGGCCGGGTCACGGCTGTTCCCGGCACGGTCTGCAGGGTTGCCGCAGGGCCGGAAGCAGTACCCATTCCGGCAAGGACTTGGCGGCGGTGTAGATGGCCATGACGAGCTGGCTGAGGTATGAATATCTGTTGAAGTTTGTGGAGTGATCCGGTTTGTTGCATTGCGCAGGTGTGCATGTTGTCCTTGAGGGAGATCAGGGCGAGCCGATACAGCCTTGTACCTTGCATGAAGACACTTGTCCAGGGTGCCATAGAGCATGCGCTGTCCCTGCCAGCCATTCGCCTGGTGGTGATGCAGGAGCGGAGCAGCAGTGGGAAGTTCAAAGTGGTGGCCAAGCCGGCGTTTCCGACGAAGAAAGACATTGCTGATCAGCGGCGGGACAAGTGCCAGAGTGGTGCCAAGATTGAGACGATCGTTGAGGAGGACCTGCTAGACGGTGACGAAGAGAATGTTGTTGAGGAGCAGCTGGACGTGTCTTGGCAGCCTGTCTCATAGGCTGGCTGGTGCGTCAGGCGTCTCTTGGGACTCCTGCAGCAGAACACGAGGAGAGATGCGTCTGCTGGTGATATCCATGGCAATGTCCATGGTGACGATGGATCGTAGCGGCTGCAGCGGTGGGTATGATGGCCAGCGAGAGATTTGGACGGGGCGCGCATGCTGAGCAGCTTTTTCAGGGCTGGATTTTTCAGTACTTGTGTGCAATTGCTTCGAGTTGGGCTGGGACCACCAGCCCTGCCAGCAGGCCTACACGTAGTGGATGTGGGTACGCCGTGTGCCAATGGTGTGGCATCAGTTGAAGATGCTGCAGGGGCTGAGGATGGGTTGGCATCGTTTCCCTTCCATGCGAAGGGAAACACAGGTGACATGGGTTGTTGAGGGACCCTGAATTTTTTTTTGACACGCCTGTCAGCATGGATAGGCCGCAATCAGTCACTGGCTGCTGGCTGTGGGGCAAATTAGTTTGGCTTGTGATGTATGGCCTGTGAATCCTGTTATACATTATGCCAAGGCTGTGGAATGTTGAGTGGCTTGTCAAGCTAGGCAGGATGATAGATTGGACAGTTTCAGTGTGTTTTAAAGACTATGTAGGGCTATTCTCAGTGTATAGTAGTCCTCCGATGCTGGCTGGTTTTAACCTATCATGCATGGACTGCATTGAACAAGCTTGTATAGTGTATGGTGTTACATCGAAGAGGGGCACGGTCACAGGTGCATCACGCCACAGCGTACAGGTCTCGAATCAGACCACCCTATCAC
>JAUMHO010008754.1:0-12052 GCA_032360965.1 Ulva armoricana | reverse complement strand
CACGGTCACAGGTGCATCACGCCACAGCGCACAGGTCTCGAATCAGACCACCCTATCACACAGCCTCTGCATACGTCATGGTATGTATGATTGCATTGCCGTCTGCACTAGAACATTAGCACCGGGTTAAAGGAGGCTCAGAACCTGGGCTGATCACCCTCAAAGCGACATCTGGCAATGGAAAGACAAAATCATCTACCGGAACCTATAACAGTTCACAATTCGATTGGCATGGTGCTCTCAATCGGCCCTGCAACATCTGCATCCCGAGTTTGTTGGTCTCCCGTGGCATGAACTGGCCTGGTGGCCTAGGTACATTGGTATAGTTGCGTGACGACCACACAGATTCTACAAGCCAGTGAATAACAGCACGCTTACGTTGTGGGACTGCCGAATTTTTGACACACGCTGGCATTTGACGTACCGCTTGGTTGCTTCACCACACACCACAGGTGACCTGCTGTACAAGACGAGGATACGTTGATGATACTCATGACATTTGTTGTGTTACTCTCTGTTCCCGCGCCGGTGCACTGCTGCCGTGTACATGTGTCGTCCCGGGTTGTTTGAATCGAGTTGGGGGAAATACCAGCTGCAGCAGAGCCAGGGAAGAACCTGGGCAGCACATTCTATCATTAAATTTCCAAGATCACGTTGCACAATGTAAGAAGCTTTCAGTCGCGCTGCCATATGCCTGAAGGGCCTCCTGCGTTCGATCGCTGCAGTGCGACAAATGCTCCCGAAGCCGGGGTACCCACAAGCCCATGGCATGAAGTTATGGTGACGCATGATCACTGCTGGCCTTGTCATCTACATGCAACACTTGACCATGCGATCGTTCCAGACATTCATGCTCGTTGGCCAACGCACGAACGTGGCGACGGGGCATGTCCTATGTCCTATTGTCCTATGTACCTGTGCGTGCGCCCTGCCAACAGCTCGTGCCCACAGGCACAGCCTTTCGAACACGCAGCCACAAACAATGAGTTTGAAGCTGTGTACACATTTACTTGCACAGAAGCGCCTGCATATGCCAGTTCGTTAAAAGTGCCCGGCACCACCAATGGTTTTAAGACGACCTGTATCGTCGGCTGCTTAATGGATACCAGCGATACACACCTCACCATACTGTGTGATGATCCAATAGATAGGAGTCACACGGAGGTGCTGCAAGGCAGCGGTGTTTCACTGCCTTCCATTAGCGGTCGACACGGTGGTCCCGGGCCATTCCCAAATGCTGCAGTGACGGATTCGCATACAGTGCAAGAATTATCAGCGGCCGTGCCCTTTTCTGGAACCTGTCATGAGATACAAGTGTCAGATCACTCGTCAACTGGATCTCTGCTCGCATCTGATCAAGTCCGGGCGGTTGGACAGTCTTGTGAAGCTACGCCATCCGAGCTCGGATTGAGGTCCGGGGCGGGACGCATCGATGAACCAAATACTCCACGTTCACCCATAGGCTCCATTGTGGAGTCATGTGGAGGTGTAGATCCTGAAGATATGATCGAAGAAGATGATCTGTACCGCAGTCTTGCTGACAATGAGCTCGCCATTGTGCCATATGGAATCACGCTGGAGCGATACTTGGCGCTCGTGATATTTAAGTGTGCCCTCAAGGAACCTTTTTGTCTAGCTTTCAGCCTTCCCGTGTCGCCTGAACCTGTACACTCTTCGTTGTGCATCTGTTCAAAGGTCTGTGGCGCAAATAGCCGTCAAGGCCGTGCACTGGGGTCCACAAACTCAGCTACAGCTACTGGACAACTCTGTTGCGCAGCTAGGGGCTACATCGCACATACACACCAGGCCTATTTGCCCGGGCAACCCTCCTGGAATGCCAGTGCTGCCCTGATGCCACTGCCACTGCCAGGACTCCTGTTCAGCATTCCAGGCAGAACTCAGCACCTGCTTCGTGGTCTCACAGTCGATCCACCTGCACTCGTGCTGCAGGTATGGAGGAGGTGACTGGAACATCGTGGATGCACGCCACGTCTGTGCTCATGTGACCGGCCCCAACCGCCTCGCTCCCCTTCTCTGGCGGTATGCACGTGTTGCTCCCCGGCCACCAGCCTACGCCGCCAATGCAGCATCCCAGCGGCCATCCTGTGCGACACAACCCAGTCCCCGGCCGCACCATGGACTCACCACACACCCACCCCACCACCACATGCCTCTCAACACCCACATGTCTCTGCATGCAGCCTGGAGCAACCCTGGAGGACACTCAGGCCACATCCTCGTTCCACATGGTCTATCAGATGCCCATGGCGCTGCCAGTGTGCCACGTCACCATCGCAGACAAGAGTGGGGCAATGGCGCTCGTGCACATGACATGGCAGTGCGTGTTGCGACTTCGACGTCTGCAAGCACCAGAGAGGACCACCTGCTGGATGTTACAGAACAGTCCCGGCATCTCGTGGAAGGATCCCCTGTTACAAGCCTCGTGAACAGGTGTGCAAGGCCCATGTGTTCCCGCTTGTGGCTGTTGAATGCGGTGCTTTGCAAGGCCCAGACGCCTCTCGCGTCAGGTTGGACCGAACCGTACCACGTACACACCAATTACTGGACCTGATTCATCGTGCCCTTCAGCATCTGTTGCCACCAGCACAGCACATGGTTATTTCAGGCTGTAATACGGCATCACGCCCATAGCGCAGCTGACCTGGCAAGCTATACAGACAGTCCGCCGTGTCCTCACCCCCACTATCCGCCGTGATGCCCGGTGCATGCAGGCCCACCGGGAGCGTCGGCGGCGCTGGTGAGCCAGACGCTGACAGCGAGACGGCATGGGGATGCATGCGGTGCATGCGTGAGGACACGGCCGCCAGCGGCAGCGAGGCGGAAGGGTCCCTCGCAGGCACGAGCAGCTGCTGCAGCGGTAGCGGCAGCGGCGCCACACGCGACATCCTCTTCTGGAACTCCCACCCACCGCAGCAGGTGCTCTTTGCCCGCGGCGCCTACGCCACGGACGCGGACGTGTCCAGCAGCGCCTGCACCACACCCCTCGGCGCTGACGCGGCACAGCACGACGTGCCCGGCGGGCGCCTAGGCCACAGCGTGCACAGCGCAGCGCTGCCCAGCACGCGGAGCAGCAGCACCAGGTGCTCCGGCGTGTCAACGCGCTCCACAGCATCGCTAGGCACTCTCGCCGGGGTGTTGCACCACTCGTATGACGCGTACGAGCATGCCAGGCGTGATGTGCATGCATGCCAGGCTGATGAGTCTGGAGCCGTGCGGGCGCACGAGACGGGGAGGGAGCCCCAGTGTGGAGTGGACGCTAGTGACGGCGGGCGGGGGCTGGACAGACAGAGCACCGCCACAGTTGATGATCTGTCGGAAGGGCCTCGCGTAGAGGCAAGTTCTGGGGGGCCGGGTGAGTCGCAGGCCGCCCACGCCACTGACGGTGCCTGGGATGGCGGTGGCGGGGTGTTTGACGCGACTCTGCCTGGCGAGCTAAGCAGCAGCCTCCGCGATGTTGCGCGGCAGGACCCCCGCAGCGCACACAGCAGCATGCATGGAGCGAGCTCGGCAGAGAACGAGCCACCAGCTGCGGGGCGCGTCATGGCACCAGATGGCCAGGATGCGTTGGCATACATGAGCGATTCTGGCGCTTACGGTGAGTGCGGATGCGGCGCCCGCCGGAGCGCGGACCGCGCGCTCTGGACGCCGCCGCCAGCAAGCAGTGTGCAGTCTACTGGTGATCAGGGGGCAAGCGACGTGCCAGGCAGGGGGGCCTCAGAGGGGGGTTCGCAGGGAACCTCAGAGGCGGCAGAGGCATCGCGCGGCGGCGTCAGCCGCCCGGGCTGCGATGTGTTTGAGGGCCAGCATGGCTTTCCGGTGCTATGCGGCGCGGCTGCCCAACTGCCGCTGCGGCGGGTGCACAGTGCACCGCTGCCGCATAGGGAGCCCTCGTACGCCCACGCCCCTCTTCAGTTCACAGACGTTCGGTGGTGTCGGAACGTTGGCCGTGCATGGGCCAGTTGTTGTGCTGGCGCTGCTGCTGGTGTTGGCGTGGCCCACCCGATCTACCGCGGCCGTGGACATTGCCGGTGGCTGGAAAACGGGTGACAACAGCGCACCTGTTGGATTGTCGGCGCACTGGTGGAAGTATGTGGATACGGCAAGCGTGGGAAGCTGTGAGCACGCACGCCCTGCCGGGGTGCCCGTGCGTGTGTGCTGTGTGCTGTGTGCCGTGCTCTCGAGACGCCATGGCTCACCCAGGTGCCGCGGTGTAGGAGCTACAGCGGCGAGAACAGCAGCGATGGGTCTACCAGTCACGGCATGGGCGGCGGCGGCGGTGCGGATCTGAGCCGCACCGCACCCGCGCCGCCGCCCGGTTGGCCGTCCACCGCCACGGCGGCGCTGGTCGAGCACGGCCGGGGGCGGGCGATGCCGCGGGGGCAGCGCTCAGCCCGGCGCCATGGCAGCGAGACGCCGCCCCCGCCGATGGCTCCCCCGTCGACGGGCCAGGATAGCTCCTCATCTTCGCTGGTGCAGCAGGTGGGCCTGCTTCCCGCATGCCCCTCTGGCATGCATGTCGCCAGTGACGTTCACATGCGAACAACCAGCCCCACGGCCAGATGCCGTGGTGACGGTGGCGCGATTCCGCACGCGGCCAGCCCCGCAGGCACCCTAGCGGGCACAGCTGCGTTGTGATTGCGCCGTGGGAGACGGCGTGAGCCCCAGGCGAAGGTGGAAGACAGCGTTAACCCATCTGCGTGTTGACAGATCCAGGCGAGATCATGTTGGAAACGATGCACCGGACAAGTATTACAGTCGAGCACAGCACCTATATGTGCTGCACTCCAGCATCACTGATCACCACAGCATTACTGTTCACCACAGTGGCCTCTCAGGGCCATGCACGTGTGGCGACCGGCACCACCCACATGCACTTCATGCATATCAGATCGCGGCCGTGAGGCACCGAGGCAGGTGCTGGTTCGGCTGTTTGCAGCAGTCCGTGACTGTGCAGGCCACAGTGGACGGGCCGGAGCAGCTGACACGGTTTTACGCGGATGTGCTGGAGAAGATGTGCCTCCCCCGCGCACACGCCCTCATCCAGCAGACGCTCGATATCTTCCCGGACGCGCCCTCGTGCACCGGCACGGCGGAGCTCGACGGCGCTGGCGTGCGTGCTGCGGGGTGGCTCAGCAGCTCCCGCGGCAGCGCGCGATGCCTCTTTGCGGCCGCTGCAGGGGCAGCCGGCGGGAGTGGCGCAACGTGTGACGGAGCGCTCGCGGCTTGGCGGTCGCAGGAGTGGGACCGCATGCATGGCGGGTCACGCGGGCGGCCGTCGGTCCCGTCGTCGCGGTTCACGCGCAGCGCAGGGTCGCTGTTTGCGGGAGCGTCCGGCGGCGGCACGGGCCCGCCGTCGAGCGGCTCCTTGGAACCAGATGTGGAGTGCCCCTCCCGGCCCCCTGGCGTGATGCCAACCCAGGCGTCCCCCAGGGGAGCCGACGAGGTGAATGAGGACAGCATGCACAGCATGGATGGTCCGCCGGATGTGGAAGGTCAGCATGCAGCGGGGGGGTTCAGGCAGTCGCACTGTGGCCAGCTGGAGAGCTCGTCCGGAAGTACTGTGCATGGAGTACCTGGGGCACCTTCCGGGCAGCTTCCATGCACGCCTGATGACGGCGATAGGTACTGCCGGGCATCCGGGGTGGCGGGGGAGGGGACCGTGGTGCATGCGCCGCCGGCGGAGGATGCGGTGGGGAGCGCCTCACTCGCGCGCAGTGGCGCCGGCGGGCGCATTGCATCTGCAAATGCATGGCAGCACACGCGTGCGGTGGAGGACGGTGCGGAGACCCACGGGCGGCCGGTTTCCGGTGCGGACGTGTCTGGTCAGCCCCTGCAGGGGCCGGCCGCGATGGGCAGCGTGGCGGGCGGCGCAGGTCCCTGCAGCAACGGCGGTGCAGAAGGCGGCGACGGAGGTGCGGACGCGGGACTGTCCGGCCGGCCGGAGGCGGCGCACGCTGGTGCATGCATGCCCAGACAGCCCGGCCCGGGAGCCGCCCCGGGCTCCGCCACGGAACAATCAAGCAGCGCACCTGTACCTGCGGCCGTTGGCTGCGAGGACGTGGGGCAGCGTCCAGAGCCCTCCTGCGGGCCGAGGCGCGGCGCTCACTGTCAGACGCCGGCCGGCTTGGAGGGCATGGTCAGCCCCGCGGGGGGGCCGCCGCAAGAGCCGTCCGTGGACGGCGGCTCCTGGCGGTGGCTCCCGGCGGCGTCCGCAAGCCCGCGGTCGCCATGCTCGGCGAGCAGCGGCACAGCGGGCACAGCACGGCTGGCCAGCACGATAGGGGGGAGCTCAGCGGTCGGCAGCTGCCGATCCTGCGGGGCATCGACCGAGGAGGATGCGGAGCGCGACCCTCGGGGGGGCACCACTCCTGCTGGGACCGGCGGGCAGAGGCTCACCCCGTCTCCGGGGCATGCTGAGGTGTGGCCAGGGTGTGCGGCGCGGGAAGTGGTCAGGGTGGCGACCCCGTGCGCCGTCGCGGCGCCTCCATGCACCCCTGTGACCATCTTGGATGTGAGCAACACGACAGCAAGCGGTGACGCCCGTGCGCCTCCGCCTGCCCTGACCGTAGTGTATCCCTCATGGTGTGTGTCACAGTATGTGGGTCATTCGCCGGCAGTAGCGCCCGTGGCAGCGTATGGCCGTTCTGTTATCGCGACAGTTTGCGGTCACTGGCGGCTGTGGTGCACAGGAGGGTGTGCGTTTTTAGGGTGTTTTTAGGGCGTTTTTAGGGCGCTGATCTGCTGTGCAGCCCTGTCAGATGCCGCGTGTCGGCGAGAACGGTACAGCACAGTGTCTGCCGCAGCAGGCGGTGGCATGGAGGTATCCGGCGGTGCAGCTCTGAGTTACTGCTGTGTCGCGCTCGCTGCGGTAGATTCGCGCCGGCAGGGTCGTGGGTCAGCGGTCTCCCCGCAGAGAGGATCGGGCCCGCAGGGAGCCAAACAGCAGGTGCAGCATGCGTGTGGGCGTCCTGCTGCAGGGCAGTGGCAGGCCACCGCACTGACATTCCCGTGCGTTGCCCCGAAAACCGAACCTACCGAATCGAGGGTTTTCATGAAATACTATGATCTCGCAACACGGCTGCAGCGCACGTGTGTGGTGTTGTGCAGGGTGTTGTGCTGCGAGCGGCCTGGCCGCGAGCCAGAGGATCACGCTGCAAATGCATGGCCGGGGGGGGCCTGGCGCGGCCGCCGGTCGCGGCAAGCGTCATTCGCCGGCCCGGCCACCACTGCCGCGCAGCATGCCGCGCCGCAACGGCGTAAGGCGGACCGCACTCATCCGGCTGGAGCCACGCCGCGGCGGACAGCTGTGCGCCCCTCCCCCGCACGCGGCGGCTGCAGGGACGGAGGGGAGCGCAAGCAGCGTTGCATGTAATCTGCCGCATCGCCGGATACATGCGCCGGCACATGCGGCTGCTGGACGCCCCGGCGGAACGGCATGTGCTGATCGTGTCGCGACAACTTTGGACGCCGCCGATGGGCAGCAGTGTGCCGCAGACAAACTGGTTCCACCCGAGGTTGTGCACATCCAGGCGAGTGGGGCTGGTGGGGAGGAGCTACAACATCCTGGCTGTGGCAGGGAGGGCGCCGCGGCACTGGAAACGTCGAGTATGAGAGATGGCCGGGCGGTGGTACGGCTGGGATCCACGGTCGTCCGGAGCACAGACAGGAGAGGCACAGGCCAGGAGTGCAGGAGGATAGTGTTTCAGCAACATGATGCACACGAGGATAAACAGCGGATTGGTTTAGGGTTGACGATCATGATGCGGCAAGCTTAGCGGGTGCTGGAGCATGGGGAGTGGATGTGAGGGAACCAGCCCAGGACACATGACAGTACTCTTGGGGTATTGCAGGGTGGCTGGGGAATGAGTGACTGTATTGGAGGGATGAGTCATACACAAGGAGGCGCCTGGAAGGTTGATTCATCAGGCTGAATGGCATGTCAACAGGAAAGGGAAGCATGTTGGCATTCAAGCAGTCAGCACAGGTACTATTGTAGACACATGATGCAAGAGCAAAACACAAGTCTGCCAACATGGTGTCATGAGACTGTGCCTGATGTACCAACGCACAATTCTACTCAGTACGGATCATTATCATAAGCATTCTTCAAAGCTATTGTGTATGTTGCTGCAATGTAACTGTTGCAAGGTTCTTGGTCACGACTCTTTCGTCTCTAGTGCGCTGAGATTGCTGTTCCGGCACCATTACAGTGGAAAGTTCTTCCTGCATCGGAAACAAGTTGTTACAGCACTCAGATGTTGTAACTTGGCTCAACAAAAGCTTAAATTCCATGCCACTGGTGACTTTTTCCCCTGTAGTCACGCAAAGCCATCCTTGCCAGTTTTTTTTTACTCACAGCTCGCCGGAGTCTCAACAATGTAAGGAACAACTTGACGCGGTCAAGAGGCACTGGCAACACTCTATCATCACCTGAGACTGGACACAATCGATGAGACATCAATCACAAGTGTGTATACGCGGACGTACTTCTGCGATTGGGCAGAGTGCTTCTCTGTCGTCTTTCTGAACGTTGGTGTGCTATTCATCCATTGCTATTGTTCCATGTGATCGCAAGGGCAAGCCATTGTCCGGAGCCCCCATTCCACCGGCCGCTTCAGCATCTACCTGTCTATGAGGCTTCATGCCGGACTGCTTCAAATTTACGAGTTCTCCCAGCCGCCGTTTGTGTGGTTTTGTGCGGTTGTGTTGTTGCAAAGCTGAGTCGTTGACAAAGTACTTACTGCAGGACATGCAGTAATGCTGGCCTCCACCAGGCAGATCGTCATCAAGTTCAGACCTGCATGGTTGGAAGAATCAGAAGTCGAGATTGTTCGGCAACACGTCAAGCGGGGACACGAGCAAAAGTGCGTGCCTGCTGGTAGTCCCGACCGGGCCTCGCGATCCATCATGAACCGCAGCCGGAGATTTAAGCATGTCCTCAAAAACCTGATCAATATGTCTCTCGATGAATTTGCCCCTGACTTTCTGTTTATTAACTCGGTGCCGCTTGCTACTTCCTCCCGTCTTCTTGCTATTGCCCGCAGAACCCATGCTGTAACGATGTAACGGCTACAAGATTTTGAGGAATCGGCCTGTACGATGTATCACCTACGTGCAAGGTTAAATAGACATATTGGGACACCACTGCAAACTTCAACCACGAGAACTGCTAACGCACGCAAGGATGATTGGCCATTCGGGATACAGCTCCGAGACTCCATATCCTAGTTACGTCCTTCCACTTTCATCGACCATTCCAAGCATTCCATTGTGCATCGTGCTGCCTGCTGGCCGCCGTGTGTGCATGGTGTAGGAACGTGACGGAAGCACACGCCGTGTGACAGGGGGCTCAGGTGGCCTCTAGACACCAAATGGCACATCTTGTGGAGAGAGAGTACGAAGCGCAACTTAGACCGGTACAAGTGAATGCCATTTTGAAGTTGAAAGCAGTCCAACTCTGCATGAGTAGGCCGTGAGTAGGGGGATGCCGCAGTCATCTGCACGAACGTGCATGCGCCGGGAAAATCAAACTACAGCAAGGAAAGCGCATAAAGCGATACGAACACCCGTAAAGCTACTTTGTGTAATTTAAGGGTCCCTCGCTGCTGGCAGGCTACGCAGAGGCGCCACTTTTACGCAGTTGTGCGGTGGCGTTTACACGTGCACGGCTGCGGAGAGGATTGATGCTGCACTCATCTGCGCACCACAAATCAGGACGAATCAAGGCGAAAGCAGCATTAGTTACCTACGCCTGCCCAGGGCCCTTGGCATGGTTCGCAGGGCTATAGGCAGTCACTGTACACTCTTGTCGACCGGTAGTCGACATGTTGAGCCAAACGACATCCTAGGCGGTCAGCGGTCTTGCTTGTACAGCAATTGTAGTGGTAGTGCAAGCTCTCCCGTGCGCAGGTAGCCGTATGTACAGCAATTCTGATCCTCCAAACATGTAGGATCGACCCCATGTGATGATGCCCCACAGGTGCACCAGTGTTGAGTTGTAGCTGTACTAAAACCTTTTAAGGTCCAGCTGCAACACCATATGCTTATATAGTATTCCATCCTGTGTTCAACTCCTCCCTTTAGCCCATGCCAATGGTCTAATCCCCACACTCCCCAGGTCGGGTGACACTGATTCTTTGTGTTAAACGGAGATCAACCCGAAATCCCAGCAGCGTAAGGGGTCAAATCGCAGGCCACACCAAGCAATCGACAAAACAACCAACAGCCCCGATCAGCCATACATTCTAAACAGACGTCACACCCATAACCACCCTCTGACCCGATCGCGCACGCCCTACATAAACACCCAGACAACAGTAAAACCACTCGCCAAACAACGCGTTAACGCACAATGCCCCAAACGCAGCACCTGCAAATCAGAAACACCCTGACACTTCTTGTATTGTGATTAACATTAGGATTGCGATAGAATGTATACGACCAGTGCAGCGCGCTGCCAAGAAATGGGAAATGTGGGCCACGTTCAGAGAAGCATCAATCAACAGTGTAGCAATAGTCCCTCCATGCGTATGACTTATAACGCGTACGTGCAGGTTCTCTGGGACTTCAGCTCACACCTGTACTGAGAGTTCGGGTGTGCATATGTTACCTTTCGCACCACTCAAACGATATCTGGACAAGAATGCAACGTATGTCGCCTTGGATTCTTGAAATACTGGGATTAAGCCACTTGAGCAGTATTTGTTGCGGCAGTACTTGTGATACAGCGTTTCGTTCATTCCTGGGTCGACGTCACTAATTCTGCTTCAGTCTGCGCAGTCCCCGTGCGCGTACTCCACTGCAGCTAGCTGGCAGCGCTGTACATATGCATGTCACAATGCACCGGGTCATCATAGGAATCGTTGTACTTGCAGCGCGCGTCTCAATCTCGCTTGCTGAGGGATGGTCGGTAGACTCACTGCCGGCGCCTGGTCCTAGAACCAACCCTCGAGCGTGCGGCAGAGCGGTAGCAGGATGCGTCTGCAGCCCAGACGGGCTGGTGGCCGAAGAGGCTCTCTCAGTGATACAAGGCTACATCTCGACGATCTAAATAGATCTATCATGGCGAAAGTCCATACTTGGAGATGTTCTGTCCTCGCACCAGCCAAGCGGTTCCAATTGAGATCATGGCAATAAGCGTCAATGAAGTGCAAGGCACGGGCGACGTCGCCGTGAAAGTCTCACAGTTCGCAAAAGGAATGAATCCTTAGTAGATTTGGTGTAGGCTCTAAGGAGTGCGGCAGCGGAGCTGTCATCGTCATTAGTGCCCATGATCGCCAGGTATACTGCCAACTCTTGTGTCGCCTTACGTAACTCTTGCAATGGATCCTGGTGGGTGCCATTACGGTTCAGCAACATGCCCGGAGTAACGCAGCCACTCATATACAAGTATACATAGCGACAGGCAGCCTTGTTGGGGATCACCTGAAGCAGAACCAAATTGATGACATAGTCGACCGAATCCGGACATCACGCAGTGATGGGCGGTACAATATTATATACGGCTACGGAAACTGCCCTGGCAATGGTGGGCATGGCAGTGTCAGGCAAAGGCGAATCTGATGATGATTATGATGATGATTATGATGATGATTATGATGATGACAGCGATAACACATTTCTGCTGTACATCATGTTGCTATACTTTGTAGCTGTCGGGGCAGTTTTTTGTGGGTTTGGGTCACAAACAGCAACTTCTGAGGCGGCAGGTTTCACACCAATTTGATCAGATACAGAAGGATGTGAAGGTAGTCCCAGTTCCTCCCGTGCTGGCCATGTTTCCTGCTCGCTAAACTCACAGATGATGCCGAAGTCTTCATCATGTCCTTGTGTCTCCTGCTCGGACGGCAGTCTCGCTGTTGGCGTCCTA
The DNA here is from genome assembly GCA_032360965.1 of Ulva armoricana. Classification (NCBI taxonomy): domain Eukaryota; kingdom Viridiplantae; phylum Chlorophyta; class Ulvophyceae; order Ulvales; family Ulvaceae; genus Ulva; species Ulva armoricana. The sequence goes on along the minus strand of JAUMHO010008754.1, from coordinate 162 downwards.
CGCAAGGACATTAATTGCTGTGGCTTGTGCTGGGTGCACCCAGGCGGAACATGTGTTGCAAGCTGCTTTTCCTAATGACTGCATTTCGGTTGACGTCGCGTCGGCGTGTCTTGTCCCTTTTCTCCTTGACCCCGCCGGTGCCCTGGGCCGTCACCCCCCTAG
>JAUMHO010008702.1:0-12091 GCA_032360965.1 Ulva armoricana | reverse complement strand
ATGGCGCCGCGGCAGCGACTGGCATGACGCGTACCCCACGCCTTGAGTCGTCCCGAATGAAGCTGGAAACCACTGATAATATTGCAATGTGCAGCCATATGCCGCCGATGTGCATCCAGCCGCTGGGCCTGTGCAGGCGCTGGCGGCATGCAGGCATGCGCTGGCGATATGCAGGCAAATGCTGGCGATGTGCATTTAGCCGCTGGCGCACGCAGCCAGTCGCTGGCGATTTGCAGCCAGGCGCGGCGGTCCGCATCCGGGCGCCGACCCGATTCCGCATGATTGCTGTGGCTTACAGCAAAGACATTGTTTTGTAGATGGTATTGACGTGTGTTGCACTGCTTTCAGGTGCTCGTGTAACGATTTGCGGATGGTTGTTGCAGTGCATGACGCGCAACTGCAGTGAGCTGAATCGAAGCCGTTTAGGTGCACATCACGCATGCGCAAAAACCCCGGTCAGTTGAAGCACGATTTGTGTGGCCATTTTTTTTTTGCTTTTGCCGATGCCAACTTCATTTGACCGTGATTTCCTTTTTTAGGCATTTGTCGATGTTGCCTGTGGGATTGGATGGGTCGCGTGCTGAGTCGCGCGCCCCATGCACGCAGGCAGCACACGCAGCTGAAAACACGACGCATCCCCCTGGATCATAGCGTCGTGTTTGTTTGTTCAGATACTATTGGCCGGCCGGCCGGAATGAAATTCTCGGATAAGGCCTTAGAACGACCAAAACGCGGCAGCTGCAGGGTGCTCGAGGCGGCGGGGTTTACCATCATTTCGGCGTGGCAAAACGGAAACCTCGATATTTGGCAGTGCAACAGATTTGTTGAGCAGGCAGAGTTACGGTGCTACTCCGGATCCACTCCAGGCTCCTATGAACAACATATATTCCAAGAGCACTAGTGCTATGTATACACCATCTCCCTCAACTTGTAAGCTGGCTACCAGCAGTGTTTTGTAGTTACCAGATTTAAAGAGTAGTTGGCGCCACAGACGTTGGCTATATATAGTCCCGAGCGCCGTTACCGGAACAAATGCAAGGTGTGTATAGCTACGCAGCCTGAGCCCTGTCCTTTATTCACGTGTTTACGCTATCAATTTGTTTGGGCTTTTCATGCATATGCTCGTGTGTGCGTGCACGCACGTCGACCATCGCCCTCGCTGCATATATACGTATACAGCGCTAGCTGCAGGTGGCCGCAACGGTAACGCACGACACAGCAACGATGCCGGGCGCGCACATATCTGTCACGGTTCCACACAACTGGCTAGCCAATTTCATTTTGCAGGGGCCTCTACGGAATATCCTGTGTTATCATGCAGATCATGTTGCGATCGCGACCTCATGATCCCGCTACGACGCGTCGGTAAGGATATCAGTTCCAAGTTTGCACACACATTCATTGAAACTGCGCATGCCGGCCGTCATAGTAACTTGTTTCAGACATATTTTGCAAGGTTTTGTGGCTGCCCAGTATTGGCAGGCGTCAATTGCAGAGCTCAATGCCAGCCTCCTTGCTTTCACCAACAAGCCAGGCAGTGTATACACTCACAAGCTACATACATACAAGCTTAAGCTCGATCCTCCTTTCGATCCTCCTTCTTTTAAGCGCTGTCCTGCTGTCCTGCTCCACGGCCCCTGGGCTCTGCAAGTCAAGGCCACTTGCCAGCCCAGCACCCACAGCACTCACAGCACACTAGCATGCACTTGCTGCAGTCTGTACATGTAATAGATGCGTACGTAGCACGCTCGCTGTGTGGGGGTGAAAGTGGCTGGCGATGAGCCTGTGCTGCTGTTGTCTGATTCCATGACTTTGTCCACGTGGGTTTGCCCTTGTACTCTTTTGTAACTACTTGCTGCTGCGTGTTGATGCTATAGAAGGGAAGAGCTGCCCTGCTAGGTATGGTGGTGCCTGAGCTTCCCAGGCACCACCATGATGAGCTTATGTGCCTCCTGCGCCATAGGCACATCTCCCTGTGGAGTTAGCTGTAGATTTGGTTTCGGTGTTTTTCCATTGTTCTTGCAGGTGGTGGTGCCAGTGAGTCAGCAGTACTGACTCTTGACACTCCCCTCAAAGCCACTCCCCTCAAAGCCACTTTGCTGTCCCTAAGGGGGATGCCATACTCCCGACTAACTCGCATGCATGCGCACCGGCACCGGCACCAACTTCGGGCTTCGGAGACGCGTAGTGCGCGTTGACGGTCGCATGCATGGGCGGGCTGCGGTGTGGTCTCAGCCATTGCAAGCAAGCCTTTGAATGTATTGTTCTACTTACATCCGCATCATGCAGTTCAACGCAAACATCATATGCAACACTGCTAAACCTTGAATAATAGAAGAAGGAAACGGGCAACGCTGCGTTTGGTCACAGTGGTGCCCCATGTCAGACCCAACAGGTTCTGCAACCTTGGTTTCAGTACGTGCACATAACATAATTCAGCTATTTTGGGCGTCAATGGCAACAGCATTCCCTCAGCATCTCACCCAAGATCATCTGTCTCTCACATCCGTACAGGGCTGTATTCCACATGCATGCCCTGATCACGGCCGAAACATGGCCTCTCTGCTGGGGTTCTCAGGCCACAGCACGCAGCATGCATGCAGGTACTGCGTCGTTCCTGAAGATGATGCTCGGCGTCGTCCTCCTCTTCGTCGCCTCTGGTGGTGTGGCGGCTGAGGAGCAACACACGGCATCAAGCTCGGTGTGACCCCCTGCACCACGAGTCGGTACAGCATTAACAATATTCAGCACCCAGTGCAGCTCATCAGCACCGAGTTCGGCCCCCTGTCATGTTCCCAGGGCTGATACTTGGCACTTGTGCTTGCGCGCAGGGGCGCCGCCGTCTTGTCCTGCTCGGCCGCTCAGACTGGGCGACGGAGATCTCCGAATCAGCCTCATACGCTGGGTCGTACCCAGTCAGGCTGCAAACTCGTGCCTCATCTCTGCATGGTCTCCTCTCCCTGTCGACAGGTGGCTCCGGCGTAGCCCGTCCCATGCGTGCACACTGGTACTTGTGGCGACAGTTAACTAACAATTGTGAGGTTGGACACTGCAATCAGCTTGGTCTGTGTCACAATGGAAAAAACACCCACAAAGAAAATAAAGCTCGGTCGCACGCATGTCCGCACTTGCAGTCTTGCTACCTGCGGTCTGGGCCAGGGAAGCCAGGCTGGGTGTTGTGAAGCCATCCACGGCTGGATGATCATGCAAATGCCATCGTCTCCCTGATGTACTTGGTATGGTGGTGGGTGCAGCCAGCGCTTTCGGTCACGGCTGACTGCACCTGTAAACAATGTTCTTCGTACAACAGCGCACACCTCCTACGCCAGCAAAACCGATGACCAGGAATGAATGCCAGGGGTGCACCGTCTGCACAGGCTGTACCCTTTACGTGCCCCTGACAGTAAGGGGTAGTTCCCCGTTAGGCACCCCTTACCCAGACGTACAGCTGTCACTCCGGAACATGCTGGTGAGAGAACACTGCCTGCAATTTCACTGCACCTGTGCCTCATGGTAGACTGCGTCTGTGCTATTAGTAGTGTCCCTTGGCCAACACACAAGCCAAATTTAAACCATGCAATTTGAGCAAGAGCTGCTGAGAGTGCTGCTGATGGCGGGCACTGATATGCAGATGGTTTGCTGATGTGCAGGTCTGCAGCTTGCCAATGGACCCTGGTCCATGTTACCAGTACAACCCTCGGTACTGCTACGATGAACGCACACACGATTGCTACGCTTTCGTGTGGGGCGGCTGCATGGGGAATGCAAACAACTTCCATACTCGCCGTGAGTGCATGGACGCTTGCAGCGATGGTGCAAATGCGGTAAGCGCTGAATCCATTGTTACGGCTGAGCAGTGATGCACGAGCTTCTGGGTGAAGGTTTGCTGCTGTACCGTTAGGCGACGTCCAACGAACGGTGGATGTGGTGTGCAACACTGGCAGCAAAAGCTTCCGCTGGCGGTGCAGGCTACCATCTGTACAGTGCTGTGTCAGCATCTTGGTGGTCCTGCAGCATCTTGGTGGTCCTCCATGGTTTGGGGTGGCCTCATGTGCCACTGGGTGCAGAGGGGATGTTGGCCACGTTGGTGGCCATTGCTCCTTACTGGCAGCAGTGGCAGAAGCGGCAACTGTACATAGTAGATAAGGGTTGCATTGGTTTTTGTGGTGTTAAGGCAGGCTTGTGTGTCATAACAAGGACAGGTTGATATGTTTGGGATGTGGGAATGGTGCACGTGGACCAGTCCACATAAGTAAGGTAGGAGAGGAGTGGCATGTAAGTTTGTGGTTTACATGTGTGTCCTGCAATCTTTCACATCATGATGATGTTGTTGTGCGCGACTGAACCCGTCCAAAGGTGCCTTCGCCTTGCCTTCATGATGAAGCTCTAGTTAAGGGTTTAGGGGTTAGGGGTTAGGGGTTAGCAAGGCGCTACAGTTCCAGACTAGGTCTGAAGACTGGGTGACCGAACGTCTAGAAACTGCCGTATCCGCCAAGCGTTTCGTTGGTGGCCGGTAAGCCATCATCAACAGCAATCGCAGCGTGTGCTCCAAGCTTCCGTACTCCTCATCGCCGTGAAACTACCCCTCAGGCCAGTGCCTCCACAAGTTTGCGTCTCGGAACACACCAGCCTCTCCGGCAGTCCATGGCGTACGTGGGCAATCAACTAGCCAGAACACGTCAGAACACAGTCTCACCTGATCATGAAGCCAGTGCCATGTGTAAAAACGTAGACGCACCTTACTGCAGCCTGTGACCAGGCTCTGCAGAGTCAGCAGCACGTGCTGCATATGCGCACGCGTTGGGAATAGGCTGTGGCTCCGGTGCTCCAGTTTAGTTCGATCCGTGCCATAGGGGTTAAATAAAGCAGGCCACAGCGGCGGGTGTGGGTGGGATGTTGCACACTGCAATCACGACGGGAGATGGTGGCCATGGTGCACGTGCAGATGGTGCCCACCAACCTGCGGCAGTCCGATGAGATGGCCGACGAGACAGCTTTGAATTTATGCTGACGGACTCGGCAGATGCACTCGGCAGATGCATGCTCTGTGTGTTCTGGACGCTGGCTCACTGTGACAAATGATTTGAATTGCAATCTATTCTTCCCAAGGCGTGACGGGTTGGTCTGCACTCCTGATGTACAGAAATAACTGATCTGCTGCTGGAGAAGGGCAGGCCAAGGCAACAGTGGTGCTGGGTCACCTGTTTCTGGCCTAGGCATGTGCACCTGCGGCAGCATTCTGGTTGGCATAAACTGCGATGGTATACTCCAAATTGTTGGCTCTGGTTAGAGCACTCAGGCTGTCCCCCAGAAAATTAGCCCGGCTGTCCACTTGCTCGGCAGCATGCACACTGAAAGTCGGACACTCGTGTGATGCTGTTCTTTTGCGTCAGCCCCTGCCTTCGTGTCTGTTACTTGTTTCAATTCACTTGTTTCAGTCACTTGTTTCAGTCACGTTGAGCGATCATGCTGTCACAGTCGTCCCTGCGGCGGGAGCATGGCCTTCAGCACCCGTGTATGCATGTGGTGCCTCAGAAGTAGGTAGTTGTTTTAAACCCACCTGGGTCGCAGCGGTGCAGTCTGCAGCCTCAATGTCCGCTTCGCTCCTCACCCCCCCAAGACTGGCCATTGAGGAGGGACCTCCGCAGCACAGCATGTCACAACCGGGTACCCAGCACAGTACAGCACGGCAGCACATCACAGGACGGCAAAGCAGAGTGCATGCAGGGAGACATTGCACAGCATGGCACAGCACAGCACAGCACGGCCTGGCAATTGGAGACAGCTCTTCCAACGTTGGAAGACACGTACGTACATGCTGGCGCTAATCGTGCGTTCACAAATGCTGCGTCCGGATGGTGCAGCGCAGCGATGCATCAGGTCATCATGACATCAGGTCTTTGCTATTTAAATTCTAATTACACCTTGATGTGGATGACAACTCGTCGTTGCTTTGCTTCAGTACTGCTGCAAGCTGCAAGTGAGGCCGTTGCAACCATGGATCTGGCGAGTGTGGGATCTTAACATCAGTTTTGGATTCCTTGACATATATACACACACCAGCATGCATGTGCAGGACGCACTGGTGGCAACTACCTGACCAGGTCACCCAAGAAAGAAAGAAAGAATTAAAACATGATTCGTTGTGCAGTGCATGGCTTACCATGCGCACCCCTAGCCGCCTCCGCCGCTAGCGCTCGGCCTACAATCTACCCAGCAGCTGACGCTCTCGGCCAGCTTTCGTCTGAACTCCAAGACGAGTGCTTGGACATAATCGTTTAAACAGCAGGACCTGGGCAGTTTGAGGGTCAGTTTCTTCCCTATGAACGTTAACAAACACGCAACCCAAGGGGCCACTCGCAACCCTACCGCGCCCACAGGTCAATGCATCAAGTTGCAATCAATGACAGATCAATGAATCAGACCGCACGCGCTGCGCAGCCTTTGAACAATCGGCCTTTTACTACAGTGGCATCTGAAGCAGCGCATGTTACCCAAAGCATTCTTCGCCCCCACGCCACAACCCCAGTGTAACTGAAGCAGTGCATGGCTACTCACGATCGGGGCTAGGGCTTCCTCACAACTTTCTTCTTCGTGACTTTCTTCGTCTTCGTGACAGTCCTCTTCTTCTTTCCCTTCCTCACTACCTTCTTCTTCACAACCTTCTTCGTCTTCTTCACCGTCTTCTTCTTCTTGTTCTTCTTGCCCGTCTTCTTTTTCACAGTCTTCTTCGTTTTCTTCGTGGTCTTTTTCTTCTTGCCCTTTCTCCCAGGCTTCGTACCACGGGAAGTACCCTTCCCTTTCTTGCCGGGATTGACCAGCTTGCCCGTAACCCCTACCCCGTCCAGCTCCTCGTCGTCAGGAGGCTCTACGCCATCAAACACTGAAACTTTCACTGACTTTGTCCCCACCGTGACTGTCTGTGTCGGGTACTCGTACACGTCCTTCACCGAGCCGTCTTTGGGTACCGCTGGAAGCTTCTTCTTTGACTTGCATGCTTCCTTGATGTTGTTATCATACGTGCACTCACACACACCCACCTTAATCGGCTCTGACGCATTGGTATCGTCTGTGTCATACCACCGCATATACAATTCACCGTCTGCAGTCTTGCACTCTGCGCTGTTGGGCAGTGACCCATTCACTGCACTGTAGAAACCGGCAGGCCTACTGCACCCATCGAAACCGCCGTTCAGATCCGATGAGCAGCCCACGTACGGCTTCTCAGCAACCACACGAACTCGAACGCTGGGCAATGTGACCAGCGTCATGTTTGCTGGCGGAGGAGGAACATCGGGGGGCAAAGGCGGCCCATCGATGCGCCGAGAGCAGAAGTAGAGCTTCCCCCCCGTCTTGCAGTGGCCTGAACAGAAACCCTTCTGGCTGAAGCACCTTACTCGTCGGCACCTCGGGCACTGGACCTGCTTGGGGTTGTGCCCGCCGTGAAGCAGCGCACGGCCGCCGGCACCACTCGAGCCCCCGGCAGCCACATCGTCGTCTTCGATGGCATCGAGCCGTTCCAACCGCTCCACCACTGCCTGCAGCTCCGGCGGCACCGGCCCAAGAATCTCCGAGGCGGGGCCCTCATCAGGGGTGACGATGTAGCCCCCCGGCTGCACCTTCTCGATAGCTCCCGCAACCAACGCGTCGATGTCGTCTTCGGGCCGCGACAGCGCAGCGGAGGGGGTGATGGCGCACAGCAGGCACAGCAGGCACACCAGTGCATGCATGATGGCGCTGCAGCGCTGCTGCTGCCTAGGCAGCCAGTTGCTTGTTGTCTGGGCCATGTCCGAGTCTCGAGTGGAGTTGACTGTACTATTGGCCTGGGCGTTGGGAAGGGCTGAGCAGTAGGCGTGGGACGTCCTTTCAAACCCTGCATGCCGGAGGTGAACTTCAAGTTGCCTGCCTATACTCGTGTGACTGCATGTTGTGTCCCCGTACCCCCTCTCTGCCCCTATATAGTCATAAATAACTACAGGTGCGCTCTGGTCAATGGCTGCTTCAGCCAGGTTTTGGCTTGGATTTTGAGTGGGTTTTTGGGCCGGATGGTCCAACATGCATGCAGTGGTGCAGGCCTGACCACCATATGCATGGTGCAGGGATGACGAGGCCCTCTGGCAAGGCCGGAACTAGTCACGTTCTGCCCGTCCAGTCTTTCAACAGCCACATCCACATGCATGTTTCTCTACCGTATATTTGAAGATACACCATGGTGCAGGAATGGCCAATTACGAAGTTTGAGACGTATACAGGATAAGCGTAACATCTGTCGATGAGAATCTCTGACGCGTCTGGAAGCAAACCTGAATACAGGGAATGTGCGCTTCACAGTGATACTGGGAGCATGCCGACCGGCGGCGCAAGCTCAAATGCGACCGCATATGCATTGCGTGCACAGGGACGTCTCGACTACAAGCTTAGGAACTGCATCGGCATGGGATGCGTGTGACCGGTTTGGAGCTTGCGACTGGATAGCAGCAGTGGCAACCAAAACCAGGGAATATCTCCGAGATATTGCCTGATATATATATCATGAGTACTTGTCAGGCAAGACAGATCGGCACGTCGACTGTGCGCACGCCGAAGGCCGCTAGGACTGGAAAATTGCAACCGCGGCCGGAGTGAACTCGAGCTGTCGCGCGCATCACAACCATGGTCTGGGTATTCCGGTACCAAAGATGACTCCGCGGGCCGTGCATTCCGCCCACTGCCGCTGATCACATACTCTATCATCACGATGCTGGCCATTAACGCCAGTGGCGCTTGGCAGTGGCAGCCTAGTCGCAGTAGCGCTCATCACACTAGTACTCGCGCTGCGCATGCTGTCATCACAACGTCGTTAACGGCGCGCGGTCATGTATGGAACACCTACCGCATGCTCGCCGAGCCGTAGCTCACAAACAGGCAGCTCATCGCATTCATGATGGCACGCCGCTGTACTAGCTGCATGCCATTGATGTCAACGTCACGCATGATGTCAACGTCACGGAACAGCGAGGAGAATGGCCACAAGTGGAATTCTAAGTTCGAACTCTCCCTGATCAATGCCGCCTAAACGACGATCGTTTTCATGCCCTGAGCACCGCAGTTTGCGATTCAGGCGTGTTCATATCATCAAGCTTGCGGTGGCGCCATGGCTACGGTGCACCTTAAGTCCCTGCAACACCAGAAAATGCAAGACGATCGCAATTCCATGGAGTAGCACCTGCTAGAATTCAGGCTTCGCAAGTAAGTGACACGAACTCGAACGCCGTATACACCAGCGGTCGTCACTTGGGAATCTGCGACTGATGTGGACAAGATTGATCAACCTCGGATCCGTGACATCAGGGACCACCGCGTCGTAGTTCACTTCAGAACATGGTACTACAGGTCCGCACTGTGGCACCCGCCGGTTTATCTGGGCTGCCCACGAGGCTAGAGCTCTCCAACAACCCGCCGCGGAGCCACGACAATCGGACAGCGGCGTCCCAGCGCTGGAGGGATTCAGCTTCGATATGTCAATGGTGTGCGCCGTCACGGTCCGGATCCCTCCTGGTAACGTACGTTAACACTAGCATGCATGTGACGGCGGCTGAGAACCTCTGATTGAATTACCAAGTATGCGTTACCATCCGAAGGGCGGCGTTTCATCCAGACCAGTGACAGACGTTGGTACAACAACGCTGAAATGTTTGATGCTGGAATGTAGGTACCAAGTTGTAAAGGTTGTCGAACAACTCCGTAGCTGCAGGGTGGAGCAATTCCCTATGGCTGCAAACACCACCAACCATCCACTGCAATGGCGCCCCTTCTCTGCAGCATGGATTCACGCAGTCTCTGCTGCCATGCATGCACACACCAGGCAATCCATTATGAAGCTACCTGCAGTCCCACCACATCATGAGATGGGCCAGGCCCTCAAAGCAGGCACCATGCATGTCCTACTCTGCATCCATTCTAATTTGATACAACCCTATCCAACGTCAGTAGTCATGTGTTGCACATCCACTCCATCCACTCGCACTCATGAGTCATGATGTCACACCAGAGTCCTGGAGCGTGGTACAATCACCAGCGTACAATCACCAGCCTGCACAAACCAGGAGCGGCAGTCTGCCTGCATGGCAGTGCTGCAGGGCTGTAAAACTGGAGGGCTGGGGCCCTGTGAACTGGGGGGGTTGCAGCCATGGCTGCAGCTGTATGTGCACAAATGTACAGCCTAGGGTTGCAATTTGATCTGATTAGATGAACTTCAAGTTGGCGCTCCGCTCGCTCCGTCCTCGCTCAAGCATTCAGGTCCAGCATGGACCACAAGGTTCTTGGCAGGGCAAATCGCCATCCTTGATGTCACTCATGGCTTCCAGGTTTACACTGTGAAGGGCAGACAACTGAGACTCGCATCTGCTCCTGGAGGGGGCTGTGGGACTTCGATGACGGGCCCAGGCTGCAACTGGCTGCACTTTTATCCGAGGTGACTGTGGGACTTCGATGACAAGATCGGGAGCGGACGGATGTCTTGAAGGTGTGGCCACTTGCCAGTGGACCACTAGTGCGGTACTAAAACCAAACAGACAAAGGTCTGGGGTGTGCGCAACACCTGTACAGGTCCTGTGGGGAGCGAATAAACATCCAAACAAGGCCACACATGTACAGCACCAACGTATCAGTATAATGCCGGTTGTCAGTCGTGGTTGCTGTTGTGCATGCCTTTGTGGCATTGGCAGAGGCGTAGAAAACAATTGTGATTGCCGAAGTAGTGCAGAAGCAGGGCAGGAACGCTTCCAATGCGGCCTTTGGCCTCAACGATATATGGCAACACTTCAGTACTGTGTCTCGTTCTTGTGATTTTGCTGCACCTGTAGTCGATGCGGCGGCCAACAGAGTAATGCAGCTCCAAGAAGCACGCGTACCTGAGCATGCTGTGCATCCATTTCGGACCAAGGACCCTCAAACAATACATATAATTACGTATCGAGAGATGTGTGTAGTTCTCTGCAGCTGCCTGGCGCGAACGTTGCCACGCCTGTGTGCAAGCGCGCAGCGACCGCTACAGCTCTCAACACAGCCGGCCGATGATCACATTAGGAACTGATCACCGGGCTAGGGGAACACATAGCTTTTAAATCTGCACATTTTGCGTAGTCCGCGTGCCAAGGCGTGCGTGTTGGTCCTTGAATCCGGGTCTGCAGCTCGGGCTGCTCCGTTGTGAGACCACTTGGCATCGAGTGGAGGGGCGGAACATTACTATGTGTATCCTACAGTATCTGAGGTGCGTTGTACCGGGAGCGTTGTCACAACTCGTCGCTGCTGGGTGTCGACAAGTGGTTCGAATTCCCTGGCCGCATGTGCGCATGCGTATGCGGGCACAGAGCTGCTGGGATCATATGATACAATTCTACACAAACATGACACATCATCAATGTTAATGATGCGCAGCGATGTACAACCCTGAGCCGTTTCATGGCGGAAGTGCACACCTGTTGATTCCCACGTGGACTGCACGGCTTCTCTCCCGTTAACCCGTCGGTACCGATAAGTTCGGTCAGACACGGGCCTGCACACCACCATGGGGGTGTAGCTCCTGTAACTGGAGCACGTTATGTGAATCACACAGCGGCGCAGCCGCATCACTTCCTTTCTGCGTCTACCACAACAACCCTTTCCCATTCCCCGCCATGTACTACGTAGCGCGCGGCTCCAATGAGTTTGATTTTTGCAGAACATTACTGTTTTCCAGAGGCCGTGAGCCCTTGGCAGGCCACTCGAGAGTGGGGGGAGTAGTTGTGCGCTCCCGTTGTGGGTAGGTCGGAAGGCCCGATCCGCCTCCGCAGGCTAGCACTGACCCCGCCCAGCGGCCGCCGGTGCATGCATGCGTAGCGGCGGCGCGCACGGCTTACGGATCTTGGATATAAATGCCCCCCTATGCACCATAGTCTGGACATTAGAAATGATGGAGACTTCGAGATACACCGGAAGGATGCACTTGCACTACAAGGATGGTGACGTTCGCGACAGGATCGTGCCTGCGTCCTTTGTCACGCCGGGCATCGCGTCATTCGCGCACCTTTCCTGACGCGGTTCATGCAGCCAAACTCGATTTCCCCGAGGA